>VZSF01007137.1:0-43497 GCA_013398295.1 Chionis minor
AAGAAAGTTGGAAAAAAAAAAAACAGAAGGCTCGTGCCTTTGTAAAGAAACAAAAATAAAGTTTGTACTTGGTTTTTTAGAAGCTCGGTCTTGGCGTTAACGTTTGTCGGGGAGGGTGGGAATTGGGGACAAGGGACAGATCCGGGCGCTGCGGGACACTGGTCCCTTTCGTGGGGAGGGCAGGGGAGCACTGCTGGCGCTGGGAATCGCGGGCGGGAGGGGAAGGCAGAAGGATGCTGGCTCCGGCGAGGTTTCCTGCTGAGCGGCCGGGCTATATTTAAAGGCTCAGCCCTGCCAGGGCTGCCCACACGTGCTACGAGCGTGTCGGGGCTCAGCTCGCCGTTGAGGTGGGTGTGGGGCTGCTGGGACTGGTTTGACTGGGGCTGCTCAACTGGGGTCAGGCTTTGTGTCCCCCTGCCCTGGGGCTGGCACCTGTGGTGACCCAGGATGGGGGTGTCCCCTGGCTTGGCCCCTTCCCCAAGAAAAAGGTGGGTCATGGCCCCCCCCTCCCAAAGTGGCTCCTGCAGTGATGGAGTCCAGGGGCCGCTCTGCCAGGGCCAGGCTTTGGGGACAGTGCTGGGTGACTGTCCCTTACAAGTGCGGGTGACAGGAGCTGGCAACCCTGCAATGGACGCCGCCATCACCTGTGCCACGCTGCCAGCGTGGTGCCGGTGAGAACAGGGACACCCCCAGGGTGGAGGGGACATGTCACTTTGCCTGTGGGGTGTGTGGCATCACTTGGAGGTGGTGACCCGTGGTGGCTACAGGGGGTCCCAAACCAGCCCAGGGCAAGGTTCCCTGGGGACACATGTCTTTGGGGATGGACAGGGGACACCACGGTGCCGTGAGGCCCCGCTCTCCCCTTCCATGAAATCCCGCTCCAGCCAGAAAGGAGCTGCAGGAGCTGGGGGCAGCCCAAGGAGACCCACTACCCTGTGCCAGCGGGATGCTGCGATGGGGACGGTGACCCTGCCTGGGCAGTGCCACTCTGGGGGACCCCATGCCAGGCGGTGTCCCGTGCCATCGCATCCCTGACACCAAGCCTTTCCTGCTGCTGCCATGCCCCGTCCCCCTGTCCCTGTCCCCATCCCCAGGGCCCCCTGGGAGAGGACGAGCGGTGGTGGCAGCATCTGTGCTGGCCCTGCTGGCAGCTGCCTGCCCTGCCCCACGCCCGCCGCCGCCGTATAAATAGAGGCAGCGAGCGGCAGGGAGCTCCTGGCAGCCACCATGAAGGGCCTCAACCTGCTCTGCTGCTGCGTGGCCTCGCTCCTGCTCCTGGGCACCGCAGGTACCGCCTGCCCGCCGCGCTGCGGGGGCCCCGCGGGGCTGTGGGTCCCCATGGGGCTAGGGGTCTCCGTGGGGTTGTGGGTGCTGGTGGGGCAGTGGGTCCCCACAGGGCTGTGGGGTCCTCATGGGGCTCTGGGTGCCCGTGGGGCTGTGTGGTCCCCAAGGGGCTGTGGCTGCTTGTGGGGTTGCGGGACCCCATGGGGCTGTGGGTGCCCACAGGACTGCGGGGTCCCCTTGGGGCTGCAGGGTCCCCACGGGGCTGCGGATCCCCATGGGGCTGTGGGGTCCCCACGGGGCTACAGGTCCCCGTGGGGCTGCGGGGTCCCCATGGGGCAGCTGGGTCCCACGGGGCTGTGGGTACCCAGTGGGGCTGCAAGGTCCCCAAGGGGGCTGCAGGTCCCCGTGGGGCCGCAGGCACCCGCGGGGCTGTGGCTGCCCACGGGGCGGTAGGTCCCTAGTGGGGCTGTGGGCACTTTTGGGACTGGGGGCCCCTGTGGGACTGGGGGTGCCCGTGGGGCTGAGGGTGCCCTGCAGGGCTGCAAGTACCCCTGGGGCTGCAGGTGCCCGGGGGGCTGCGGGTGCCGGCGAGGCTCTGGGGTGCCCAGTGAGCCCAGCCTGCGCCCCAGGGCTGGGGGGTGCCAGGAGCAGGGCAGGGTGGCAGGTCCAGGCTCCCTGGCAGCACTGCCAGGGCTGCAGAGACACCCCAAAATGTGCAGGGGAATGCGGCGGGGGGCCGTGGCCAGGAGGGGCTGGAGGGGTTGGGGGGGGGGGNGGCTGCAGACTGGGGTCCTCCCTCTGGAGCCAGGGTGGGCGCAGGGGCTGTACTGCCACCAACATGCCCGGGGTCAGTGCCACCCATGGGTGCTGAGGTGGCTCGATTTTGGGCTGTGAGGATTTTAGAGGAGGGGGCAGGAAGGCTGCCGGGACATCCCATAGCCGGAGCAGGGTGGGGTGGGCTGTCTGCCCTTGGGGGTTCTCCCCCCGCCACCCAAGGACTCGCCAAGCAGGATAGCACTTGGGGAGACCCCGGACCCCCTTCCCGGGGCCGTCCCGTCCCCACTTAGCACCCCCGTCCCCGGCTGGGTGTCGTTGGGGCCACGCGGTGGGGTGGCATCGCCAGTACCCTTGCTTGCCCTTGAGTTAATTTGGGCTGGTTCTCTGCCTGGCCGGGCTCCGGCGGCCGCGCTGCCGGGAGGGGGGCGGCTAAGTATGGAAACAGCCGTGTAAGGGGACACTGTGGTCCCTGCAGCCACCCTGGGGCCCCCCCGGCCCCCCCCTACGCTGCGCCGCCGCGGCCCCGCGCACGGGCACCCGCAGCTGCCGCCTTCCAGCACCCGGCACCCCCGGCCCCGCCGAGTTTTGGCCTTTTAAGGGCATCTTGGACCATTCTTGGGAATAAATGGGTTTTAGGGCCAGCGATGCACCCCGCCGGTGGTGGGGTGACCTCTGCAGGGCAGCAGGTCGGGTCTGGGGACAGAACAGGGTGGAAAGGTCCTCTGAGGGCATGGCCGGTGGCTGGTGCCACCCCAAGCTGGGCTGGTGGCCCTGTGGGCCATCAGAGGTTTGTCACCACGGTGGGTGACCGCCAGCCCAGCTCTCGGTTGTGCTGAGGCTGGCACGGTGACGCCATGGGGCCGGGCATGGTGTTGGGCAACCCCTCACCCTGCTCAGCCCAGCTCCAGGATGTCCCATCTCCGAGGAGGCTCTGGGGCTGGACGGTGCGTTGGGGTCTGCAGCCCCAGAGCCGGCTCCGAGGGGTGGCTGCAGCCCCCCAGGTCCCCACTCTCAGTGTCTCCTGCTTTTTATGGGGGTGTGTGCACCGTATTTTGCTCTGGTCTGGTAGATTTGGGAAAAAGATACAACCAGTGGCACAACTCCTGCCTGTGGTTCTGCTCCGCAGGGACTGGTGGGGTTTGCAGCCCAGTTTTGCTTTTCCTTTGGCGCCGAGCTGGGCTCTCCTTTGGGGCGCAGAAGGTGTCTCGGGAGGGTTGTTTTCCCTGTTTTGGGCTTTGTCTTCCTATTTAACTCCCCTTTGGTGTGGAGAAGCCGTGGGGAGACCAGTGGGGAACCGGGAGCTTCACCACTGGGCCGTGGAGGGGTGCAGCGCTCGGGGTGAGGGTGGCACTCGCAGTGGCTCCTCCAGTGCTCAGCCAGGTTCACCATCCCATCTCAGCACAAAGTGCGGTGTCCTGGGTAAAGCTGCTCTTTTTTTTTTGGTGGATAACGGCCAAGCGTGGAAGTGGAGGGTCACAGTCCCACGTGGCAGAGCGGCTGCAGTTGCGGTTTGCTGGAGCCCAGCTGGGTTTCTGGCTGTGGTGTCCCTCTGGGGAGGGAGGACAGGGACACACAGGGCTGTGCAAAGCTGTGGAGCCCTCGGCTGGGGGACACAGCCATGTCCTCGGGGGTCCCCATGGCTGCCTGTGAGGGTGCAGAGTCCCCTGGCTCCCCGGCCGAGGCACTGTCCCCTCTGCCATGCACCGGGACACACTGTCAGGGCCACAGCACCTGGAGGGTTTGGTGACTCCTGGGGCTGCTGGGACCCTGTCACCCCTCCCAGAGGTGGGAAGAGCCCTGTGCCCATGCTCATGCAGCCCTGGCCAAAACGGCCCGTGGCCCACGTGGCCAGGGCTGGCAAAGCTCCCCGGAGCAGCCAGGAGCCCCAGCAGGGGCCAGCACCCACCACGGGGCTGGGCAACGGCTCAGCGCGAGGGCACTCGCCCGCTGCCCTGTCCCTGTTCCTACCTGGGGGAAGGTCTCCTTCTCCCTGCAATCACACCTCGGGCAGAGCCCGGCCATCCCTTCCAGGTTGGGCGACTGTGGTGAGTCCCCATGGCCACCTGGAAGGGGCCGTGGGGATACTGACAGGGCAGTGACCAGTCACCGCGCTCAGCAGTTTTGCTCTGGGGAGCCCTTGTCCCTCCCCACTCCCCGGCCATCAGGGATGTGAGTTGGTTGTGCCATCACCACCTTCAAGGTGGGCAAGGAGTCAAGGAAAGCCTGGGAACGCTGGCACCCTGGTGCAGAGGGCACTCCAGGGCTGGCACACGCCGCTCCTGGTGACAGCAAGCGTGGGCCACTGCCCCCGGGGACTCCTCATCCTGCCTCAGCCTGGGCTGTGTCACCTCAGGGTGAGCTTCGTCACCGTGTCCTCATGGCACCTGGAGGTGTTCCCCATCACCAAGGACATGTCAACTTGGCGTGGGCTCCATCACCTGGAACGTGTCACCTCGGGGTCGGCTCCACCTCCCAGGATGTAACATCTTGGAGTGGAATCCACCACCTGGGTTGCATCACCTCGGATGGGCTTGGAGCCCAGGACACAGCACCCATGAGGACTCCCCACCCTGACCATCCCAGACGAGCTTCCCCAGAGGTGGGGGACCGCTGTGTCCCAGTGACACCCCACTGGACTCACCTCCACCCCGCCTCCGCATCGGCACAACCGCAGGCACCAGTGCCATTGGGTGGCAGGGGTGGCAGCAGTAAGGCAAGGGGCTCCGGATTGTCACAGGCACCCACCGGTTTTGGTGACTTGTGCCACTTATATCCCTGTCACACCCCCGGTACCTTGCCTGAAGGAGATCCCGCCCCCCCCCGGGTGCCCCATCTCTCCAAAAGTGTTGGCCAAGGGCAGGTTGGCCACATGGTGACACCCTCAGCCGTCCTTGACCCCGTGTGTAGGTGACAGCCAGCCGGGCAGTACAGCCGGGACACCTTGCTTGGGCACGGCCCCGGTGGCACAGGGCACCCTCCGATCCCTGTGGGACGGCGTGGGGCTGGGAGGGCAGCGCTGCCCCCAGGAACAATGCTCGGTGGGCTGCTTGCCACGTCCCCACCGCGTCCCCATGTCCTCCACTCGCTGATCCTCCAGCCCCACGCAGGCGCCAACTCCCTGCTCCAGGAGCGCGGGCTCGCCGGGGTGCCGAAACCCCAGCCCGGCCGGCGGGTCCAAGGGTGACCGAATCAAATCGCTCATAAAACTGCCCGTTCCCCAGGCGCCGCAGGAATAGCAGCGGGTGCTGCTGCCTTGGCAGGGCTCCGCCGGGCTATTTTTGGCCTGCGGGGACATTTCCCTTGTAAGCGATAGCCTGAGGAAGCCAGCGAGCTCGTGTGCCGGCGGGGGCTGGCGGAGGGGCCGGGGGGAGTCTCCGGCCAGGCACCCCGGGCCAGGCACCCCGAGCCAGGCTGGGGCCGTTGGCAGAGGCAGCGTGGCCCCGGTGCCAGTTGGGAGCGTGGCTGGACCCTGCCCACCTCCCCGCTCGTGGGGCCACGCCGTGGAAAAGGGCTGGTGGCTGCGCTGGGATCCCCCCGTCCTGACGCTGGGGATACGGATGAGAGCCCCGGAGCTGGGTGCCCCCGCTCTGCACGGCCAGGCAGCGACTCTGCCTGAGCATTCCCATGGATTTGAGGATCTTGTGGGACCATCGGGCATTAAAATCCAAGTTGATGTGCCCAAGGGTCCTGCCCAGGTGACCCGGAATCCTTGGGATGCCCTATGAAGAGGGATGGGAGTCTTCCTCAAGGAAGGCTCACAATGAATGCATGGAGGATGTCCCTTGGGGCCACCAGCGGGGCCCTGGGGTGGGTTGGTGAAGCCTCCCATCACCGGAGGCCCGGGGACAGGACCAGCGCGACCTCGCAGGAGTCCCTCCTCTGGAGCAAGGGGCTCCTCCAGCCCCCACAGCGCTTCCCTCAGGTCCTCCAGCATCCCACCCCGGGGCCTGCAGACCCCGTGAGGAACACCGAGGGGAGACGCTCCTCCACATAGAGTGTGACATCGTTGCCTGTGCCAAAATACACGCCGTTTTTTAACCACTCCGCTTACTTGTGGACCCAGATGTCCCCCGGCCAAGGAGTTGCAGACGCTTTTGTTTCCACCGCCCTGATCTTGGTGTCTTCTGCAAGTCAGGAGTCCAGGTTTCCTTCCAAACCTGTAGGGTGGGCACCCCGTGGGGAGACAGTCGAAAAAAACACCCAGCAGAAGTGATTCCCCATTTTCATCTCTATATTTAGAAAGCTCCGAGCCTGGTTTTAATCCCTTTGGTGTGCCCTGGTGAGGTTTCTTCACTCTTTCTTAATCAAAATATCATGCAGTTCCAGCTGACTATTTATAGAAATCAAATCAAATTTTTTTTTTTCCAACTAAACTTAAAAATCTCCTCCACAAATGAGGTCAAGTCAGTCTGACAAAGCTGCTTCCTATACCACTGCCAGGCTCTGCATTGAAAAAATGGGAAAATATTTGCTTTTTTTGCCTGTGCCCCAGGATGATGAAGCCTCTGGGATGGGACGCTGTGGCTGGGCGTTCCGGGCTTTGGGATGCATGAGGGTCTGGAGCACTAACCCCATCCTCAGCTGCCATCGTGCCTGTGTCCTCTGGGCTTCTCGAGCTACTTTGGGACACTTTCCTCTTCCAGTCGGTGAAGGTGGTGGCCGGCTCTAAACTGGTGCTGGAGCCAGGCTCCCACCTGCCCTGGTGCCTGTGGCACTGGCTTGGCCATCAGAGCTGCCGAAGGGTAGTAACGCCGGGTGCTTCCTCTGCCGGGCTCAGTGCTGGTGCTGGGATCTGCTGGGATGGCACCGAGTGGGAAACTGAGGCACAGGAAGAGCAGGGATGAGATGCCCAGGGATGGGCTGCATGGCTGGGGGGCCCAGGCTTGAACCCTGGTGAGGGGCACGGTCCCCGTTTTGGGCTCCCCTGGCCCTGCCTCCCGCCTGGGAAGGGTTACTGGCTGCGGAAAGGTCAGGCTCACGGGGCTAATCCGCCTTGACTTACTTTTTCCAGCAGCCAGGCGGCCGGCTGGCAGCAGCACGGAGCATCGTAATCCCCGGGGCACTGCACCCCCTCCCCGGCAGACCCCCGCGCTGCAGCTGATGCCCGGGACAGGCAGTGGCCGACCCTTGCCGAGGGCAGGACCAAATGTCCCAGAGCTGTGCTCTCCTTTGGATCCAGCCATTTTCCATGAGCTTTTAAAGGGCTTTGTCCAAACGAAGCACAGCATTCAGGCTTTGCTCAGCCTTGCCTTTCCCCAAAAAGGAAGGGGCAGACAGGTTGGGGGTGCAAATTTCCCCCTAAAATCCCCCCCAGGGAGGACAAGGGGGGAGTGGGACCTGCAGGACATGGTGGATAACCCCCCCTGTGCACTGCAGGAGCCGGGATCTGGGCAGGGGAAGGGGGCGTGCGAAAAGCCATCCCCACGGCGCTGCGCATCGCCGGCCCCACGCTCGGGGCTCCTATTTCTGCTGGAGGAGGAGAGTGTCCCTCCCAGGGCCACCTGTGCCCATCTGTCCCTCCTAGCTGGGCCCCCTGGTTGCTCCTCAGGGGCTGTCCCTCCCGGAGGACCCATTTTGGCACCAGGGTGCGGCCGCCAGGGGAATATTTCCTTTCTCCCGCAGGGGATGGCTCACGGTGGCTGCCGTTGTGCCTGTCCACGGTGGGTGACGGCCCTTCTGTCCCCCTGCATGGGGTCAGAGGGGACACACAGACCCCAGACAAAGCCCTTGGGATGCGCAAGGTGTCCTCCGCCCCATGCAGGGACATAGGGGACATGATGGCAGGGTGATGTTCAGCCCTCGGGAGCCATCCCCATCCTTTCCACATGGACTTTTCCCGGGTGCAAACCAGGCGTGGCACCCTGTGGCACACAGAGCCCCACCATGAGCTCCCATCCCCACAGCTGCCCCCCAGGCTGCTGTCACCGCAGGGTCCCCAGGCAGTTGACAGCCCTCCCAGTCCCGCAGAGGAGCACGAGTTTTGGGGCAGCGCAAGCCGGGGACCCTCTGGGAGGTCGGGTCCCCGAGGGGAGCAGGGCAAGGGCTCCTCTGCCATGCCACCCAGCCACTTGGCACAACGCAGGGCGCGAACAAGGGGAGCCCCGGTGTCACTTTACAATGGGGTTGTCCCCGCTCCCTCCCGGGACCCACGGGGAGCCACAGGATGGGCCCCAGGTGCGGACGTCACCCTTGGCTGGCAGCGGGGCGAAGGGCTGGGGCCAGCGGCCGAGGGGGCTTGGTGCTCCGCCATCCGCACCCATCTGAGCTGCTCCTTCTGGAGCCTCCGTACAGTTGCTGGGCCGTATTTTTAGCCTTGGGAGGGCGCGCGGAGGGTGTTAAGCCCATAACCTTCGTCCCATTTCGCTCCTCATCGGCCGGCCATCTGCAGATCAGCACAATTCACCGTGTGAGGGATTTGGAGACCATGTAGGGGAAACAGGAGGGAGAAGGAGGGGGAGAGGGGAGAGGGACTTTGTGTAAGACCTTGAAGGTCACAGGAAATAAAGTCCGTGACCAGCACATCGGCAGGAACATCCCAGTCGGAGTGCCCTCCTCCTGCAGGGGATGGCTCACAGTGGGTGCTGGGGTTACCGTTGTGCCCGGCCACGGTGGGTGATGGTCCCTCTGCCCCACTGCATTGGGTCAGCGGGGACACGCAGAGCCCGAAGTTCTTGGGATGCGCAAGGTCTCCTCTGCCTGGTCCTTCTCCCCCCTGCACCCACCTTGACCCTCCCCAAATGCCCCTGAGGAGCCACACTCCCCTCCCAGCCTTCCAGGTCACCGGCTATTTTGGGGTCATGCTGAGAACATCCCTGTCCTCATCGGCCGAGGGGACGCTCAGGAGATCCAGTCTGGTCTCCAGGCCACCAGGGCCAGGCAGTGGCATGCTGGCCCCCGGCCACCTGGGGCTTTGCAGGTCAGACGTAGTGCGTTCCCCTTCAAGTGGCTCCTGGCAGGCTGGGCACCCTGAAGGATCCCAGGGGTCCCACGGGAAGGTGACCTGGAGGAGAGGGGTGCTCCGGGTGGAAGGGAGCTCCTCAAGACCCGTCTCCCTCCAGCTGGGAGCTGAATTGGGAGCCTGGAGGCACCTGTGAGCCACGTGCCAGCAAAGGACAGGGGAGGTCGGCGAGGGCAGAGCAAGGGTGACCTGTGCATCCGGTTTCGGCAGGGCGCGGGGCCACAGTGACGGCGGCAGCTCCAGCGTGCCAGGCTGCATACGAGAGACGCTGGAAATCCCGGCAAGCTGAGGTGCAGCCTGTCCCTCCCAGCCGCTGGCATGGCGCGTCCCCCTGCCGCTGGACCCCTGGCTAATGGCACCACCGTCCGCAGCACGGGTAGCGATACAACCGCCTGCGCGGCATCCCCGGCCATGGCAAACTGGCTTGAGTGGCTGTGGACTGGCACCGTGCCGACCTCGGCTCGGCTCCGCCGCGGTCCCCCGCCACTGAGCCCCAGCACTGTGGCTTTGCCGAGGTCCCACCGATGATCTGCAGGACACACGGCCCTGCGGCTCCCCGGGCACGGAGGTGGCGCAGGAGCCAGAGGAGGAGGAGGAGAGGGCTGGCTGCCGGCCGGCTGCCCGTGCCCGGCGCTGCCCGCTCTCCTCCCCGCAGCCTGGGTGGAGGTGGCATTTTTTCCTGGTTGGCATCTGCTTGCCAGCTGGAGTACAAAGGAATTATTTTCCTCTGAAACACTTCCCTGGTATGGCAGGCATTAGACGTTTCGGGGGGTTATTTAGACTAGCAGCAACTGTTTGTAACGGAGACAGTATAGCTGGTGATCTTTTATTTTTGGCACCCGTTGACTAATGTTAAATTGCAGTTGGAGGGCTATGGAAAATACGGCTGGCTTCTCCCGGCCCGCAGAACAAACTCATTGTGTCCCCACCAGCCACGCAGCGCGGCAAATGTTTTCCTAGTGAAGGGATGCTCACAATAAATAGCTCCCGAGCCCTTGCCGCTGGCATCAGGCCCTGCCTGCGGAAAGGCAGGGTCCGGTGCCGGGAGCCCCTCGCCCCTTCCTCCTCCTCCCTCAGCCGCCCGCCATGGCTGGCGCGATGTCCTCCCGAGGCAGGGCTGGGGAAGGACCCTTTTAACCTGCCAAGTGCCCACAAGCCCCTAGAGCTATACTTTTTGTTACCCCCACCCCCTTTTTTAGGGGCTTTGCCGCCTTCCTGCAGCGCTTTGCGGCCGGTGGCAGCCATCGCCCTGGGGCAGCCATGGCCGGTGCAGCCGTAGGGCCCTCTGCTTCGCCCCTCCAAACACCTCTTTGCGCCCAGCTTCTCGCGACAGGGACAGAAAATTGAGCTGGAACTAGAGAAGTTTTAGGAAAGAGTTTAAACCTCTTGGTAAGAGCCACAAATCCTCCCTCAGGACCCCCCACGGTGCTGATGGGGAGCCATACTGCGCGTGCCGGCGCGGGTAAGACTGACTGAGCTCTTCTCATCGTTTAGAGCCGCATGCCCCCGGCACGGACCATGTCGGCGGTGCTGCCGAAAGCCCCTTGCCAGCTGCAGAGCCCAGGCTGGAGGAGAAAGCAGTGGATGGAAGCCCTGAGGAGGACAAAGATGGTGGCCCCGCCAACATCTCCTTGCTCGGCGCCGCTGAGGAGGGACATGGAGAGGGGGAGGAAGAGCCCACGGGTGGCCTGAGCAGGGACCCAGGGCCAGGGGATGGCCAACCGGAGACCACCATGGAGAAGGGCCAGGAGGAGCCCGGCGAGGCACAGGACTCAGGGGAGGTTGCCATGTTGGGAACCCGTGAGGCAGCACATCATGAAGGCAACCATGGGCCTGGCCCGCAGGGTGGTTTCCATGCCCAGGACGATGAGGAGTCCAGCACCGAGAAAGGACCCTCTGAAAAGCAAGGGCAGCCTGGGGAAGAGAAAATGGAGGAGCCAAGAGCAGTGCCTGGTCCCAAAGGGGGAGAGGAAGGGGGCGAGCAGAGCTCAGAGGAAGATGATGAGCAAGGGGAGTCTGAGGAAGATGAACATGGCGAGTCTGAGGAAGATGGAGGCAAGGGAGAGTCCGAGGAGGGAGAGTCTAAGGAAGAGGGAGAGTCTGAGGAGGATGGTGTTGGGCCAGCGGGGCCAGAGAACGGAGCTGAAGGGTATGACAAGGAAGCAGCCGGTGCTTCCAGCAAAAAGGGCCAAGGCAAACCTGCAGCTGCCAGCATGGGAGAAGCCAGGGATGGCTCTGCCAGCTGCCATCACCCACCCTGTGGGGACACAGCAGAAGATCCTCTGGCGGTGGTGGAAGACCCACCAGCAGCAGAAGATCCTCCGGCGGTGGTGGAAGACCCACCAGCAGCAGAAGATCCTCCGGCGGTGGTGGAAGACCCACCAGCAGCAGAAGATCCTCCGGCGGTGGTGGAAGACCCACCAGCAGACAAGACATCACTGGCAGAAACAGAGAGCCCACCTGGCCACAGCACCCACCCAGCTGCCGCCGAGCTCCGGCACAGCCAGATAGGTTGGAGTCTTTTCTTGTCGGTGTGCTGTAGCGGCGAGAGTGACCCACTATCAACTGCCGGCGGAGCTGAGCTTGGCACATTAAACTGCGCCTAGTGCATGGCCCTCTCCTAACGCTTGTGCTTCCCGCGCCTGGCCCTAACCGCTGCACGGCTGGGCCGGCTGCGGGCATCGAGGGCGCAGGCAGGAGCCCGCCGACGCCTGCGACGCGGGCGCTCGTCGCAGCGATACCAGAGCTGGCCGACATTTCCCGCGCTGCACTTTAAGTTTCTCCTCTGGGCTGTGGACACGGATAAGATTTTTAACACCCAGGCCCCTTTCAGCACCCGCAGACCTCTTAAAGGCTCTTTATCCTCCACCCTCAGTGTCCTCCAGACCCACAGCTTTCTTGGTGCAAAGGCAGGATGTTCCCTGGGCTGGTGGGTCTCTTGACCACCAGCCCCCACCTCGTAGGGAAGGTGTGAAGAGCTAATTCAGACCACGAGTTGCCAAAGCACCGGCACTGGCCGCGTTCGGTCATTAAAAGGCTAGCTAAGGAAAAGGGACACCCACACGCCCCATCCCATGATTTCCTAGAAACGCTTGTGGACTTTCACCCACAGGTTGGGCAGCAACCTTTGGACCCAGCTCAGTCTTTTTCTGCTTTCATCTGTCACGTCCCAGCTCAAAAAGTTCCCATTCATGCCGAAAGGGAAACCCAGTTTGGTCTCTGTGGCTTCACTTGGCAAGTCAAAAGGTCTTCCTCAGCCCAACGCTCAGTAGACACTCCACGCACTCCCAGGGCTTGGTGGTGCCTCATTGACCCAGGCATCACCAACCCAGCCAGCCAGCAGACGTGTGTCCCCAGACCTGTCCCCAACCCCCCCCCAAAGCTCAAGTCAGCTTCCAATATCAAAAAGCTCTTGGAGCTGCACAGGACCCTTGGTGTGCCAGCGCCTCCGGGGCGAGGACACCTCCGTCTCCTTGTCTTGGGTACACCAGGGTGCCTATCCCAGCTGGAGGCAGCTGCCTTATGCTCCCCAGGCCTGGCACAGAGCCGTGGGGTCCCCAGGGCCACTCCAAGCTGGGACCCCATGCAAAGGGCTCCAGCCTGATATGGTGGCAGAGGTGGGAGGGAGCAACCCCATGGGCAAAGGTGAGGCAGCCAGGATGGGTCGGGCTGGCCGGTCCCTCAAGAGCCAGCCGCAGGCTTGCACACCCTCCTGTCTCCGGCTCAGCGCGTGAGTTTTGGGGGAGCAGGCAGACGGCGAGGCAGAGCACAGGGCGCCTGCAGTCGAGGCTTCGCCCTGGAGGAGCTGCAGCTGCCAGGGGACGCGCCGGGGCGGGCAGGGACCCATCGGGAGCAGGTGCCCCGCACGCTCGTGCTGCACCCCAGCCCTGGAGCCCCTTCCAGGCACGTCCTTGGCATTCCCCACCAGCGGTCGGCTCTCATCCCCCCCCTGCCCCAGGAGACACAGCGTGTCTCCCTCGCCAGCCCCTCCTCGGAGCCAAGCAGTTGCCCACAACGCTTCCCCTGGTAGCCACAGCCCCTGCAGACTCCACCAAGCCCCCGCAAACCTTTGCAAAAGAGAAAGCGTGCGGCATGTCAAAGGCGGCAGCGGCTGCCGAGGTGCGCAGCGCGTCCACAGGCTGGGGGTGTGTGTGCTCCCCCGTGCCCTCCCCCTTGGCAGTAGCTTGTGTGAGTTCCCGTGTGGAGCCCCCAGCCCCGGCAGTAATGAGTCTCCTTGCCTTTTCCTCTAGAAGAGGTTGAAGATGCCAGCGAGCCAACCAAGCGCGACCGGTCCCACTTGGAGAACACCCTCAAGCTGAACGAGGACAAACCTGCCGATGATTTCTCAGGTGAGGGGGGACCCTGGGTGGCACTGAGCCATGTACGCCCCGCTCCTTCAGCCTACACGATCCTCGCAGGACAGGCTCCTCACCATTCTGCTGCACCAAAAGCATGGAGGGCATTTCCCTTCCCTCGAGTGTTTTGGGTTTAACCTCACTTCGTGTACGTCCAGCAACACCCTCTCTTCAATAACAGCCCTTTCGCTGCTCTAGGGGTAACATATTTTAAAAACAGCCCCAAGGGCATACAAGAACTAGGAGGGTAGAGAGGTTGGAAGATGCAGATGATCAGCCCAAGCCAGCCACATCCCTGCCCAGAGAAACCTTGGGTAACTGGTAATAAAGGGTTGGGATTTTTATTCCAATTATTTATTGGACTTCGCTATTATAAGGCTTGCCTCCACTGGCCCCATGGGTAGTCTGCACTGATGAGAAAGTGATAAAAGCTGCTGTAGCTCCTTTCTTCTAGGGAGCAGCTTCGGGGCTGTGCCAGGGGTCCCTGGCACCAAGGTGAAGGGCTTTTGGGATCACGGGTGTTGAGTGCTGAACAGCATTAACGAGAGATGTTCCCTCCATCAGCTGCTGGCACGTGCAAGACTGGCAGCAGGATGGGGACAGTGCCCAGGAGGAAACATTAGCAGGGAGGGGCATCAAAATGCGTGACTGGGATCAGTTTGGCCAAGATTTCAACTGTAAGCCAAGGCCCTTGATCCACAGCTGAGTCACCCTCAAGAT
Source organism: Chionis minor (assembly GCA_013398295.1). NCBI lineage: Eukaryota > Metazoa > Chordata > Aves > Charadriiformes > Chionidae > Chionis > Chionis minor. Next base: position 14,095 of record VZSF01007137.1, read on the forward strand.
CCGCAGGGAATGCCCAGCAGCTTACCTAGGAGGGACTCGACCAGGGTGGTGGGGTTTGCCTCTCACCCGCCTGCATACTTCCACCTCTGCAGGAGTACTGCAGCGGCTGAGGAAGATCTACCACTCCTCCATCAAGCCCCTGGAGCAGTCCTACAGATACAACGAACTGAGGCAGCACGAGATCACAGGTAATGCCATGAGCACCCGGGTCTCCGGCACCATCAGGTCATTGGGATGCAGATAACAGCGCAGAGAGCGGATCATGGAAAGGCTCGGATAGTTTGTCTTCCTTTGCAGCTTCCCAAGAAGGCCATGAACATGCTGGGCTTGGAGGACATGCCCTAGTGAACCCAGCAGCAGGCATTCCTGCCTCTGCCTTAGCCCATCTGCTGTCAGGGCCATCTGTGTAGGCTAAGCATTGAACCCTGCCTGCTTCGGGTCCTCCACCTGCTCAACATCAATGCCCTGTCCCCCTGCCAAGCAGAGATCTCCGCCCAACAAAATGGGCTTGGCAAGGAAGCTTAGGACCTCTCAAGGCTGGGGATGAGCTTCCTGGGGGTGGCTGGAGCTGGCACCCTTCCTGCTCAGTATGGGACACAGCCATGTGGCCAGGGTATCCCTCAAGCTCGGCAGCATTCGCTCGTCCTGGGAGTTAGAGTTTCCACCCCTTGGCAATTACAGACACAGTGGATCAGGTGAGCAGGTCCCCGTGGCCATGGGCACTGGCTTGGGCTGAGCCCCAGCAGTACACGTGTCCTTCCAGAAGAGGAAAGTGTAGCCCTGGCCCCCAAGATGCTCACAAGCTACAGGAAGTTCTTGTGACCTGTATGACACAAGCAGACCTGTTTTCCGAGCACAGATGGTTCAAGCCCAAGTCTGAGGTCCTTGTTCACTGGGAGCCTGTTCTCCTGTGATCCCCTACTCAAACCGTGTTCTGAGCCAAGGCCAAGATGTCCCCTGTGCCTTGGCTGAGCTGGCATGGGATGCTGGAGTCCCTACTGCCCATGTTCCAGGGCTGCATGCCTGTATCAGCCTTTTGCCAGGGTCCCTCCTTTTCCTCAAGACCTGCCTCCCTCACCAGGCTTCCACCCTTGCACACCCTGGAGCCATGCCCTCCTTCCTGGTGAGACAGGACCTAAAGATGCCCTCCCCACAGACCTTCCTTTTGCAGCTGGACTCTGCTCCACCAGCGCATAGATCCCATGTTCATTTGGGCAAACCCCTGGGACACATCCCTGGGAGCAGAAGCCCTGTTTTACAGGCACCGCCACCACAGCACAAAAGTTACTCCTAAATTAGCATCAGACATTTTCTAAGCAGGCTTGAACATCTCCAGACCCAGCCAATCTCCAGCTTAGAGACAGTGGTATCCACAGGGCAGAGACAGGGCTGTAGAGTCCTCATCGCCAGCCCAGGTCCTGTCCCCTCAAGACACAGAGCACCCTGGACATCATCTACCACCCATCCACAGCTCTCCTGGGGTGGGGGTGTTTGTAGGTCCCAAAACACAAGCCATGCCTAGCTGCCTCCTGCAGCCAGGTCCACATCCCTGCCTTGCTCTGTGCTGCTCCCCAGCAGCTAGGGACCACGAGCCATTTGCTGCACGGGAGACTAACTGGGAGGTTCACACGGGAAGGGTGTCCCACACACCCTCACCCCACAGCTGCTGTCACCCACCTGGTGTGCTGGCCTGTCCCCTCCCTCACACAGCCAGCACAGCCACATGCCTGGGGAAGGAGCACCCGGAGCTGCAGGCTCAGCACCCTGGTGTGCGTCCCCACAGCCTCTTCAGCAGTGGCACCATGCAGCGAGGAGAGGACAGCCCAGCCATGTCCCATCCCAGCCATCTCCATCCCGGAGATCACAGACGCAGCAGCAGCCTCCTCTCCAAGCTGCTTTGGTCTGTGTTGGTGGCAGTGCAAGCATCAGCATTTACTGTCAGCTCATCCTGGGACACTGTTGAGAAGAACATTTGGGATTACAGAGGCAGCTGGTGGGATCACAGGCTCTAACCTCAGCTTTGCTCTCCACTGCCGGAGGATGCAGCCCCCAGCCTCAGTTCCTGGTGCGCAGCCTGTTTCCTTGCTCAGGACATCCCCCCCTGCCCCTTGGTCATCCCCTGGCCAAGCAGCCACCTCCTTGCTCCACTTCAGGAGGGAGCAAGCGCTTCTCAGGCCCCTGCTGGCTTCCTCCCCCCCAGCACTCCAGCAAACAGCCACCAACCTTCGTGTTTTCCCAACCTGAGGCCCCCCTCAAACCCAGCTCCTGAGCAGGACTTGCCACAGGCAGCAGGTCCTGGTGTTCCTCACGGCTTCATCTCATAGTGCTCCATGGTCTGTTCCACTTCACCACAAGGAACAGCCATCCCTCAGGTCAGCTCCTAGTATGAGCACCCATGTGTCCTACCTGGCACCCTCCCAGCAGTGCAGATGTAATCCCAGAGCTGGTAACCCACAGGCACAGCCTTCCAGTCCAAAGGGATGGGATGGGGATCGCCGTCAGCCCTTGCCTCAGCTATAAGATGCTCCTGCCACCAAACTCCTTGAAGCACCTCTGCTACCCCAGCCATACCCTGGCACACAAAACCCCATCCTAGAAACCTGAAGCCCGGCAGTTTGCCTTTAATACCCACAGATCCAGCTTTTCCCAATCCCGCTTTAGCAGTGTAATTAGAGAAACCTGCAGGGTTGTTAGAGGGTTGGCCCAAGGAGCCCTCTTGACCTTGCAAGGCAGGTGAGGACGTGGTGGGGCTGAGGGAGCCTTCTCAGCTGCTTCCTCTGTATGGTGCCCCTGTCCTGAGCGGGTTCATTGCACTGGTGGCGTCCCTGCGAGCTGGGAGATGTCCCCAACCTCCCCCCCCTGCGCCCCCCTCCATGGCAGGGGGGAGGCTGGAGTGTGCAGAGCTGCCGGCTCCGCTGGCCGAGAGGAGCGGGACAGCTGGGAGAGCAGCAGGGCAGGCCTGTCATGGAATATGTGTGACCTTTGGAGGTGTAAGCCAATATAGAGGGGTGCCGTTGCAAGCACCTTTGCCCCTCCATTACACGGCAGCCCTCCATTTTGTCTCCCTTCCCATCGGCTCCGCTCGTGCGCACCAGCCGCTGTAATCCAAGAAGCCCCTTCTGCTCCACGCAGCTTGCAGGAACGCCCGTGTAGATGGCTGTCATCCGTCCCGAAGGAGCTGACACTGCCACCATCAACCTGAGGCTCTGGATTGTTAGGGTGCATCCCAGAAAACTCACCCCACACCCTCTGCTTATGGCGTGGTTCAGCCTGGCAGGTGCCATCTCCTTTTCCCTGCCCGCCACCCTCCCGTGTGTCCGCTCTGCCATCCCACCTGGCTGCGGGCATGCTCCGGCTGGGTCCGTCCGTGTGCTTGGCCACAGCGCGGCCACCCCCTAGGGACTGTCACTCGCTCAGTGCTGAGGGACTCTCCCGGTCTGGTGATGGCAAGCTTGCTGTGAGGCCATCCCAGTTTGTGGTGCATGCTGGTGACCCTAATTACCGTACGTGTGCTGATTAGCATGCCTGTAGGGGGAGTGACCTCCCCATTGCCATCACCAAGCCACCATAGGGTTGGACACCACACCACCGGGGTGGTCAGGACACCCGTCGGGGTTGGTTGCTGTCCTAACCGTGGCTTGGTGGGCTCTGTGTGCTGGGAGAATGCTGATGGGGAAGGCAGTGACTCCGCTGAGTGGGGCAGGAGGGTTGGGGTGCTGTCTCTGCCGCCACGGCTCTCCCGAGGCTGCTCCCCGCCGGCCACATCCCCGCCGTGCCGGGCAGACTGGGGTTTAGCGCTCGTCCCCAGCCGCTGCGGGGTCTCGTGGCTCACAAACTCCTTCTCTCCCGCTGGGAACGTGGCCGTCGCTGGCTTTTCCTGCCCACGAGAAGGCCAGGGTCAGTCTTCAGCTCCCTCCTCAGCCTGGGCCAGACCCGGGCAGCCGCATCCCTCCTTCGACTCACGGTACCTTTTCTCTCTCCCGGTGTCCCCTGCTAACAGCTTACCCCGGACGCACCCTGGGCTCCTCCGCCACAGGTTGGTATCGCCGCCTGCTACCTGCATGCTGCCAGCGCTGCCTAAGCCTCCGCTCTACGCTGGCGTCCGGCTTTCCTGTTCACCTGCGCCACAAAGGGATGCGCTTCCCGGGCGCCGAGCAGACCCCGGTTACCAGCATCCCATGGCACCCTCTGGGGCCGGTGTCCCCAGCCCTGCCAGCGCTTGGCACGCATGTCGCTGCACTTGTCTGTCCCAGGCCTGGCTCCGCGCATCCCCACCTCGCCCAGGCTTCCACACTTTTCCCTCTTGGGTTAAGATTCCAGAGGTTGCGTCTTCCTCTAACAACGGTCCCAAGGCGTTCGTGGGGGACCTGCGGGTCGACCTCCCACCCGCGGCAGGAACTGGAGGAGCCCAGCAGATCGCCCATCCCTGCAGGGGAGCTCTTCCCACCCTTCGCGCTCCTACGTGCAGAAACTTTCCCGAATGTCCGCCCTGGATCCCCGCTGGCTGCAGTTTAAGCCCATGCGCCCGCAGCAGCTGTCCCAGTAACGCGGGCTGGCCCCTGCGCGGCGGGCTCAGCCCCCTCGAGAGCCAGAGCTGGCTCCTCTCCCTGCCTATGCCGCTCGGGCTGTGCTGCTAGGTTTCCCCCCCGGAGAAGCGGGAGATGGGAGACGAGCCAAGAAATGCCAGCCAACACCCAGCCCTTCCCCTAGGTCCGGTGCGGAGGACAATGTCCCTGCTGCGATATGAGGCAGGGAAATCCCATCTTCCGACCCTCCTGTCCTACCCTACAGCCCCAGCTGCCGGATTCTGCCAAAACTGGCTCCTCCGCACCCCGGCCGAGCCCTGCCAGCGCCTGGAGGGCCTCTGGCTGCCTGTCGTGACAGTTTGCCGGCACCGGAGAGGGTTGTAGATATATATAGCATATTTCGATAGCTGTCTTATCTGCATCTCTAGCTGCAGGCGCACACAGGCGTGCGCGCGTGCTGCTGGTGTGGGCGTACGCGCACGGGAAGCGTGACGCGCGGGCAGGCGCGGGCGGTCTGCAGCCACCGGTGGCTCGTCCCTCCGTCTGCGGCCACCTGCGCCGTGTGCCTGTGCTCCGGGCTTTTCCCGAGCCCTCCAAGGGCTGCCAGGGCAGTGCTCCTGTGCCGTTGGCAGGGTGGCCGGAGGTGTTTGGGATACAGGGATGGGGTGGCAGGCGTGGGCGATGCTGGGAGAGTCTTCCCAGGTGTTTTAGACTTCCCGGGTGGTTTGAGGACGGAGCGGAACCTTCGTGCCCATGGCTCAGTCTGAAAAAGGAGAGGAAGGAGGTTTTGCTGCGTCCTCCCTGTGTCCGTATCCTCAGGACAAACTTGCACAACGGGGGGTGAGCCCACACCAGGCACTTCTGCTGGGCTTGAGGGCAAAGAGGGAGAAGACCAAGGTTAATTCCAGCCCTGGGGCAGCCATGCTTCCACCCAAGGGCAGCCTGGTGTTGCAAACAACAGGGAAAGCCACTGCTCTAGGAAAAAAAAAAAAACAAACACTTTTTGGGCATCCAAATTGCTCCCACCCCTAGAGCTGAACAGTCCCAGACAAACGCAGGCTCTGCGGAGGGAGACGTGACCTTCCTGGCCTTGTTTGCCAGGTGCTTTGCCAGATCGCAGACGCTCTTTACCCCACCACGCCGGCAGCATAGAGAAGTGGTGTTTTAAGCTGTGATATTTTAAGCAGATGAAGGGGCGCAAAGTTTGAGGACACCCCCTCCCACCCCCGCTCGCAGGCAGGGCCGGATCACGCACCAGCGTGTGACTGCTTCCGCGGAAGTGACCGGGATGTGCCTGGCTTGAGCCGGGATGAGCTTGAACTGGGATGAGCTGGAGCTGGGAGCAAGGCAGGCTGGGCTGGGAGCGAGCAGCCACAGGGTGGCTGGAGAGAGCCACCGTGATGGAGCTGCCGCCATCCCTGCCCTGCAGCTGGCGAGGACCGGCTCTTTTCCGCAGCCGGACCGTCAAGGTGACCCAAATTGACGCTGGGCAGACATAGCAGGGGGACGTAGCAGGGACAGATGGCAGGCCAGCACCCTCCCAGGTGGGAGATGCTCGCTGGTCCCCCAGCCCCACTCGGTGGGCAGCAGCAAGGAGGACCCATGCGTGGCTTCACATCCTCGGAGCTGCTGCTACCCTGAGAGCCGCCAGGATGCAGGTGCCTGGCGCTGCCTGCAAAGCCCCCGGCGTGCCAGCGCCCCGTTCCCAAAGCAAGGGGTGGAGGTGGGCTCGGTGAGCCGGTGGGGGGGGCCACCTGCATCGCTGCCCGCCTCGGCACAGCGGGGCAGAGGTGGGGACGTGGAGCGGAGCCGGGGCGCGCGGGCTGCCTGCGTTCACACAGCCACGCCTGGCCAGGAACGCGTTACGAAAGAGCAGGCGGGGACCCGCCTCAAACCTCTGGCACAACATCACAGGGGATAATAATAATCATCATCCTCATCATCATCATCCGAAACCCAATTAAAGCCGGCAAGCGAACAGAGCAGCAGTGATAGAGTGGCACAGAGGAATGATTAATAACGAAAGTCCGAGGTTTCAACATCTGTTTTTGTCCCGCGTGAGAAGGCGACGCTGGATTCCCGCGGCTCGCAGGCAGGGAGCGGGCAGCGGGCAGGGCCACCCGCCCGGTCCCGATGCAGCTGCCCTGCTTTGGGGAGGAGGGTTGAGCTGCATGGACATCCGGGCCCCATGGAGAGACGTCCCCAGCCTCTTCCTTCCCACAGCGGTGACATGGTGGCCCTGTGATGGGCGGATGCAGGCAGGAGGAGGCTGGCATGCTCTGCCCGGCTCCTGCACCCAGCATCAGATGGGTTCGGTGAGGAGCTGCCACGCGGTGCCCTCCAGCACCCTCGGGAGCGGGAGCTCAGTGCCGTGTGGGATTTGCGACTGGCCCCACCTGGGAGACGGATCCCCGGCTTGCGGGAAAGCTGCTGGCTCCTGCATGGGCGGCAGCCACGGAGCAGCAGCATCTCTCAGCCACGGCAGGGAAAATAGCTGTTCCTTAGGAGCGGGGCTGGAGGGAGGGTGCCAAGGGCAGCGTGGGTCCCCCAAGGGCACGCCTGGCCCCTGCTGCTGGGGCTGGGGGGAAGCGAGTCCCTGCTGCCGGGCACGTCCCCGCATGGGACAGGCGCCCCGGGGGCTGTGCTGGGTTGACGCCATGGCGGGGTGGCCGCAGCTCGCCCTGCTCTCTGCCATCTGCCACCACGGTTTTCCCAGCACCGTTCCCTGCCCGGGTTGGTCTGGCTACATCGGTGCCGGTAGACAAACAGGGATGGGGAAGGTTCCCACGAGCAGGAACTCACTCATCCAGTTTTTACTTCCATTTCTGGCCCGACTTGGGCTCGAGCCGACTAGCAGGCTCCCGGCCGTCCTGGGCACGGCTTGGGGGCTGGCACAGGCCAGGGGCTCCTCCGGCTCCGTAGGCTGCCTGCCCAGTGGCCTGAGGGCTGGGAGGGTTGAGAGCGGCGTGGGCACGGACTGGAGTCCCGCTTGAGCAGGGATTGCTCCTGGGGCAGCGGCCGCCTGCGTCTGGGAACCTCTGAGCTCCCAGACCAACTGCGTGGCACCAGGACTGGTCCTTACGGGCCATCACCAGCTTCTGGGAGCCCTTTAGCAAACTCCAGGACTCGAAGAGTGCAGGGACTGTTGTTCATTCTCCTCCTGCCTTTCCCCAAGCCCAAAGCGGGGCTGTTTGCCTGGCCTGTCCTCCCTGCGCCGGGCAGGGACCCTCTGCTCAACCGGAGGGCTGGGAGCCGCGATCCCGGGGGCAGATCCCCGGGAGGGTATGGTGGAAATGCAAGGCAGGCAGCCGGCCCAAGGCTCGCACCGCGCTTACCAAGCACCGCGCCGTGGTGTCGCTCCTCAAAACCACGCCAGCTCCCTTTGCACGAGGCATTACGCCTGGTTGCGGCATGGCCACCTCCTTCGCATGTCCCGTGCTTTGCGGCGGCTGCCTTCAGGCAACACTCGCCCCGCAGCCAGCCCCAAATTCACTCCGGCTAAACCAGAGACGAACAGAGATGAGATTTAAAAGACCTTCAAGTCCTCCCGTAACCTAAGAAAGGCCAAACCTCAGAGAACATCAGACAAGTGAGATGGGGTCTCCCGCGGAGCATGGTGATGTCCTGCTCCTGCAGACAGCGGGGCTCGTCGCTGGGCGATGCCTTGGCTCGCTTATGGCTGGCAGCCCCAAAAGGGTGGCTGTTTCCCCGGCAGCGCTGCCGTGCCGCTCAGATGGGATGCTCGTTACAGCAGGGAGTTAATCGCGCGGCGGCGACGGCTATTGTTTCTTCACTTCCTCTTGTTATTTCCCCTCTCCACAGATGGGGAGATCACTTCCAAGCCAATGGTGCTATTCCTGGGACCGTGGAGCGTCGGCAAATCCTCCATGATAAACTACCTCCTGGGGCTGGATGACACTCCCTACCAGCTCTACACAGGTACCACGCTCACCATCACTCCCTCCCTGCTCCTCTGGCACCGGCATTTCTGCATCCGTGCGGTCAGTGATTCCTGGCTGTGTCTCTCCAATCCCCCGCCCCGTGGCAGCAGGGAGGTTGTGACCCAGTCTGTGCTGCCCGATGGCAGTGCCATGGGGAAGGAGAGGTTCCCCACCACAGCCCAGGGCCTGTCCACCCTCCAAGGGGGAGGAGGAAGGGGGCATCTTGCCCTGCGGCATCCCCGTCCTGCAGCGCCTCTGAACCCGACCACAAGACCAGTGGTCAGCCGCAAGGGCAACTCGCCCTTGTCTTGTCCCTTCCCTCCTCACGTGGAGCCAATTAATTCGCCCTCCCAGGAGAAAAGCCATTCCCCTTCCCTCTTCCCTGCTCCCACAGATGTCATCTCGCAGCTGAGGGCAGATGTCCGTGGCCAGCTCTGCGCTGCCGTAATGAGGGTTTCCGGGAGGTGGTTGTCCAGGGCACCTTGTGCAGTGAGGCCACCTCCAGAATGACCAGTCCCCGCAGAAGACAGCCCTGCTGGCACTTTCTCAAGAGGTTTGGCAGGAATTTAATAGCCCTGCTGCTTGCCTTCCCCTAGCATCTCTTGGCAAGCGAGCGATGCTCCTGAGCTCCCCGGCTAGTCCCAGGCCAGCCCTGTCATGTCCATTGCCCAGCATGGATCTCACAGCTCTGCTGCTCCTCTTGTTGCTGGGCAGGGGCAGAACCCACCACTTCCGAATTCACCGTCATCATGCACGGCCCCAAGCTGAAGACTATCGAGGGCATCGTGATGGCTGCTGACAGCGCCCGCTCCTTCTCGCCCCTGGAGAAGTTTGGGCAGAACTTCCTGGAGAAGCTGATAGGGATCGAGGTGCCCCACAAACTGCTGGAGCGAGTCACCTTCGTAGACACGCCAGGCATCATCGAAAACCGCAAGCAGCAAGAACGAGGTAGGGGTTTACTGAGTTCATCTAAGGGACTCCAGAAAAGATGTCATAATGATGTTACATGACAAAGATGGCTGAAGCACAACGGGGAAGAGCCCTGGGCTACGAAAGGGGTCTTGCACTGGAGGGAACGGTGATGTTTGTCTTCCCATGGCTATGGCAGCAGCAGCTGGGAGCTGGGGAACCTGGGGAGCATACCTGAGTGTCATCAGCTAGAGCAGCCGTTTCTGCCGTTTGGAGGCGTGACAGTCAGGTGTTTTGGCAAGGTACTTCCTGGGAACTCCTTGGGCTGTTGATTGTCTGCCTCAGCTCAGCATTTAATGTTCCGTTTGTTGCCCTTGGAGCCAGGCTTTGCCAACGGCTGGTGCTACAGCGGGGCCCAGAGCAGCCCCATCCCCACAGCGCCTGGGGTGCCAGGACAGATCAGCCAGGCTTCTTGACCCGCTTGGTACCCACTGAGGACGTAACTGGTGGGGCTGGTGCCTGCTCACAGGAGCAGCGGGAATGTGTGGCCAGCAGCAGGGAGGAAGAAGGTTTGGAGGTGAGGTTGAGGGAGACACGCAGTTACAGGCCCAGACACACAGGGATGGGTTTTCATGCCAAGAAACTCCGAAGTGTTTTCAACACATGAGAAACAGGTTCTCAGGGCTGCATGGGAAGTCTGCTGTGTCTCACGCCCTGTCTAACCCAGACAGGGCGTGAGACACAGCAGGCTCGAGGTTTATCTATCCCTTGACCTAGAGGGGTTCATCCTGCACTGGCCATTTCTGTTGGATTTCTCTCTTTCCTCTCCTCAAGGTTACCCGTTCAACGACGTGTGCCAGTGGTTCATTGACAGAGCTGATCTCATCTTCGTTGTCTTTGACCCTACGAAGCTGGACGTGGGCTTGGAGCTGGAGATGCTGTTTCGCCAGCTGAAGGGCCGCGAGTCTCAGATCCGAATCATCTTGAACAAAGCCGACAGCCTGGCTACCCAGGAGCTCATGAGAGTCTACGGTGCCTTATTCTGGAGCCTGGCACCTCTCATCAACGTCACAGAGCCACCCAGGGTGTACGTTAGTTCCTTCTGGCCCCACGAGTACCATCCGGATACCCACAAAGACCTGTTCCTCAAAGAAGAGATATCGCTCCTGGAAGATCTCAACCAGGTGATTGAGAACAGGATGGAAAATAAGATCGCCTTCATACGCCAGCACGCCATCCGGGTGCGCATCCACGCCCTTTTGGTCGATCGCTATCTACAGACCTACAAGGACAAAATGACCTTCTTTAGCGATGGGGAACTGGTGTTCAGGGACATTGTGGAAGATCCTGACAAGTTCTTTATCTTTAAGTCCATTCTGGCAAAGACCAATGTCAGCAAATTTGACCTCCCCAACCGCGAGGCTTACAAGGACTTCTTTGGCATCAACCCCATCACCAGTTTTAAGCTGCTGTCTCAGCAGTGTTCCTACATGGGAGGGTGTTTCCTAGAGAAGATTGAGAAGGCCATCACTCGTGAGCTTCCCGATCTCTTGGGAAGCATCGGCTTGGGGAAGAAGCCCAATGTTCTCTCCTGTGACGTCACTGGCTGTGGTGAAACCCCAAAGAATCGCTACAGGAAACCCTAAGGTGTTCTGTAATATAACCAACCATCCACATGTTCCTACCAGTGAATGAGCTTATGTCTTATCTGTCCAAGAAGCCATGGTTTGTTAACCGTTCAAGTGCCGCGCTGGCAAAGGCTACTGTACTATGAGGACTTGGAGTCATTGACATCGATGGCAGGGGAAGATGGGTGGGCATAAGAAAGAGAATAAAAACTGTGAATTCCTGACATTTTATCTTTGTTCTTTCAAGTAGAAGGCAGTGTTTAAGCTGTAAGTATGAGCAATGCACAGGGAGCTAGAACTGTAGCTGCTTTTTCACTGGTGCCAAGAGTGCGTGAACAAGAATTTCAACCTCTGCCTCCTGGAAGCCGGCAGGGAGCGAGAACGAGGGCACGGCGTGAGAGCACAGGGGAGAGCGGTGACACACTAACCCGGAGCATCACCAGGAGCCCCGGGGGCAAAGCGCCGGGCAGGGGAAGAGAGGCCAGGTCCCAGCTGTTGCTTTCAGGCACAAACATCCTACAAATCTCTGCAGATATTGACCTTGTTTTTCTTCCTGAGACTTTTAGGTCGCCCAGCGAGTTCTCCTTTCACGGCTGAGTCAAACTTCTGCAGCTTCATGTGGGCATTCACCTTGAGAAGGGACTTTTGCTGGGGCGTTTGTAGCTCTAGACAGGTAGCCGTAATGGGCTTTACAAGTCCACGTCAGAGGAAGCAGTGGGCTGGAAAGGAGCTGCCGGCACTAGCTAGGCTGTGCTGGAGGAGGAGGGCCAGCACCCCAAATCACACAGTCCCGCGAGGAGCTGTGAGCAGGTTTTCCTCCCTCTGGGCCAGCGTAGGGACAAGGCACTTGGTGCCTGCGTGTGTCGTTAACCTCAAAAACCCATGGTGCTGGCAAGTCAAGCCTGCAGATGAGCAGGGTTCCGAGGGTTAAGGGTTCACAGAATCACAGAATCACAGAATGTTACGGGTCAGCAGGGACCTCTAGAGATCATCTGGACCAACCCCCCTGCCAGAGCAGGTCCACCTACAGCAGGTGGCACAGGATGGTGTCCAGGAGGGTTTGTAATATCTGCAGAGTCGGAGACTCCACCACCTCTCTGGGTAGCCCCTTCCAGTGCTCTGCCACCCTCAAAGTAAAGAAGTTCCTCCTCGTGTTGAGATGGAACTTCCTATATTTGAGTTTATAAGGGTTTGGCAGCTTGATCTTGTTCAGCTCCGTGTTGCTGTCTTCTCAGTCAGCGCCCCGTGGTTTTGTGCTCTGTGGAGGGAGGCAGGAACTGGGCCAGGGGGGTCACTAGCTGCATCCTTTTTGCCCATCTGCTGATCTGTTCTCCCTTAGGACAACGCAGGCAGGTTTCTCTGGCTTGTTTGCCAAACTTCCCCCGTTCTAGCCATGATTTTGTAGGCTTGTCTCTGCGCCTCAGCGCTCAGTCCTGAGAGAAGAAGGAGTATTGCTTCAGAAACACCTAAGCTGGGCGAGGTTCCCCATGGACAGCCCACCTCGAAACCCCGCAGTGAAAGCCAAGGGATTAGGGGTGGGCTCATCACTTGGCCCTCACGGCCAGCATGGCTGGCTGCCGAGCCGAGAACAAGCCAACCAAGAGGTAGATGTTGCCCTGGATGGAGACCAGCACCTTCGAGCCCACCAACAACCTTCTGAATGTCCTTTCTCCTTCCTCCTGCCAAGTGACCACAGCTAGCACTGCTCTCCATGAAAACTCTGGAGCAGAGGGACTTACCTTTGAGAGGAACAAGAAGATGTGAAGGTGCCGGGTGAGGCAAGAAAAAGGCAAAAGGAATGAAAGACAGAAAAAGAAAGCTAGGAGTGGAAGGCTGGGTTGTGATGGGAAGGGTGTGAAGGGCAGCGGCTCGTCTCCATGTGTTCAATGGGACATGGGCTGAGGCAGATGGTCCATGGGAGCTCCACGTCCCCCAGCTCCGAGGCCAGGCGCTGCGAAGAAGAGGTTGCCTCAAGTCCAGGTGAGTTTCGGGGCACGCCACCCCGGGGACTTCCATGCTCCTTGTCTCTGCTTCAAGGTAAGACTCTGCCTTTGAACTGATGAAGATGAGACCCACATTTCCATCCAAGCATGGGAAGGGGCACAGCTCGTGCAGAGGGATTTGCGTGCAGCGCAGAGGGGACTGGAGGTAGGAGCGAAGGCAAGGAGAGTGTCGGAGAACACAGCAGCCAGAAGAGCATGGAGAGGAGTGATGTGCTTGTGAGTCAGTGCAGCGAGGCCTCAAACCTGCCCCAGGGCTGCTGCCCCGCCTCCGCTGCTCTTCCTTCCGCATTCTCGTACGTGATCCCGTTGCTCGTCGGCATCCTTCCCTGTCTCACCCACTCCTCCTCACCTCCCGCTCTCCTCTGTCAGGCTAGCCTGCATGGTTGTCTTAGGAGCTGATGCAATAGAAACACCAACAGAAATGGGCCAATATTGTCATTGTTCCTGCCACCACATTGCATGTCACTGTCACGGTGAGCAAAGGCCATCGAACGTTTCTATTTGCAAGCGCCGAATCATGCCATCTCTTTCCTTGCTGCCCTGTTCCCGCAAAACCCGTGGCCTCTGGGGCACCCATGGAAAGGACCCCCTTCCCATCCCAGGAAAGAGCTCTGGCTCTCCCTTATGGCCTTGAAGGCACCGTGGCTCTGCTCTCAGGCCGCCCCCATCGTTCTCCCCATTCCATCTTTGTTTTCTTTTGCTTTATCCTCCAGCACTCGCTGCCTCCTCTCCTGCCTCTCTCCTCCCTCCAGCACCCACACACCCTGTGCGAAGCCCTGGCGCACGGGTCCCAGACGGGGCTCCTCTGTGACGAGCAAACCCTTTTTCCACACACCCCCCCCAGTATTGTAGATCAGGGTTCTCCTCCCAAAGCGATGGCAGCGGTGGTCCAAAGCTGGGGCTGTTTTCGGCTCCATGTGACGTACGCTGACCCGGCTCCGTGCTGGCTCGGGGAGATGCCGACACCGAGGTGCTTCCTCTCCTGTGGATCCAAGCGGCTATCAGTCCCAAGAGGACTGCGGTCCACAGCCCAGGCTCTAAGCTTTCTTCAGAGACCTCCGGGAAGCTGAGGGTGGAGACGGGGAGCAGGGAGACCTTTTCATTTCGCCAAGGAACCCCAAGCCCCACCGGCGCCACGGGGGTGAGGGTCTTGCCTGAGAGCATCGCAGGAGGGAGGGAGCTGGGACATGGACCCGCGTAGATGCCCGTGATCATGTGCATTGGGATAAAACTGTCAGCTTGAACATCAGCCTGTCTAATAAAACCTGGTATTTTCCAAACACACTCCCTGGAGATGCTTGCTCTGTTTCTCCGGCCGGTGCGGTGTGAGCGCCGGGGCTGGGGTGGCAGGGGCTGCAGCCGCAGGCAGCGAGGCAGGAGCTCCCATCTCCTTCCCCGCACCCTGGCCTCGTACCCATCCCTCGCAGGGGACCTGCTGGCCATGCCAGGACCATTTGGTGGCTTTTTCCAACCTGGCTTCCCGTGCTGTAGGCACAAACCGGCCAAGTAAACCCCGGCTCCTTCGCTTTGCACTTCAGGGAGGCACCATCCACGCTGGTGGGACAGATCTTTGCTCCCGCCCGCACCAGGAGATGCTCTTTAAACCAACCCCCTTTGCATGTGGTCCCCCCAACACAGCGTGATCCACCCTCCTCCTCCTCCTCCTCCTCCTGGTTGAGCCCTGGAGATGCTGGACATGACCTCTGTCCTCTCCCTGGTGGCCAAGGCACCTGCAGCCAGGTGGGTGCTGTGCTGCAAACCAGAGCCTGCGCGCCACCCGGCTTTGGGTCCATGGTGGAGGGAAGGGGATTGGTGAGAACGGCAAAGGGCAGGGAGCTGGGGCACCATGGAGGAGGACAGGAAGCGTAAGACCACAGAGGAAGACAGGGGCTTGGGGACCACAGCAGAGGGCAGGGGGTCTAGGGTCATGAAGGAGGGCAGGGGCTTGGGGACCGTGGAGGAGGGCAGGGGGCCTATGACCATGGAGGAGGACGGGGGCTTGGGGACCATGGAGGAAGGCAAGGGGTTGGGGACCATGGCAGAGGGCAGGAGGTCTAGGACCATGAAGGAGGACAGAGGCTTGGGGACCACGGAGGGCAAGGGGTCAGGAACCACCACAGAAGGCCAGGGATGTAGGACCATGGAGGAGGACAGGGGCTTGGGGACCATGGAGGAGGGCAAGGGCTTGGGGACCACCACAGAAGGCAGGGAGTCTAGGATCATGGAGGAGAACAGGGAGCCTAGGATCATGGAGGAGGACAGGGGCTTGGGCACCATGGAGGAAGGCAAGGGGTTGGTGACCACAGCAGAGGGCAGGGGGCTGGGGACCATGGTGAACACCAGGGGCTCTCACCAGCCACCCAGCGAGAGGCAGATGCAGGCACCGTCCCAGCAGAGGCTGGGGCTCTTGCAAACTGCTTATTATAACCCTACCGCCTGGCCTGTCTGCCTGTCTGCCTTTCCAACTATCCGCCTCTCTCACTAATCAGGAGAAGTTGTTCCAAGAGAGCTGGAAGAGGAGAAGGAATGTCTCATTCAGTCGTGGCTTCCTTTGGAAAATCTGGAAAAAACTGTGGCATCTCGGCGTGCATGAAGGTCTGACTGGCGAGCAGCGTTTTCCTTCCAAAGCTGCTGTAAAGATGTGAATCATGAGCTGGTAATGCTCCTGGCAGAAGGAAAACTGATTCCCCTGAGACGTGGTGCTGGCAGTGGTTCTGCCGTATCACTTGGACAGAAAAGACAAACATTTATCTTAGAAACGTCGCTGGGGAAGAGCTGCCGGTGCTGCCGAGAGCCTGGAGGTGGCCGGATCCTGCCTGTGCCCAGGGTGCTCCCACCAAGGGGAGCCTCAGGCAGGTTTCCCAAAGGTTTCCCAAAGCCTGGCGGTGGCATTGCCAATATCCAAACGCAAAGCCAAGGGGTTTGC
Organism: Chionis minor; assembly: GCA_013398295.1. Classification (NCBI taxonomy): domain Eukaryota; kingdom Metazoa; phylum Chordata; class Aves; order Charadriiformes; family Chionidae; genus Chionis; species Chionis minor. Next base: position 30,028 of record VZSF01007137.1, read on the forward strand.
GGTCTCCTTTGGTTGCCCTCCACGACGTCGATGCCTCAGCGGTGTCTCTGCATTTTGGGGATGAAAAGCATCGTTTGCAATGTTGTCGATTTGATTTTCAGGTTTTTACAGGCATCCTGTCGGATGTTGCAGGGAGAGACAAGGAGGGGACACCTGAGCAGATCGGTTTTTGTCGCTGTGAGGTCAAGGCCAGAGCTTCTCGCTGCAGCAAGCCAAACTCTGCACCTCCACAGCCATAACCACCCTGTGGCAGAGGAACGTCGGGATTCATTGCCCCTTTCATCAGAGAAGGACCCAAAACGTTTGGAAAGGTCCGCTGGGAGCCAGGGAAGAGCCCCAGTGCTCCACCTGCAGCACGGTTGAGGTCTCCCTGTGCCACCGTCCCTGTCCAGCCTGTCCCCTGCTGTCCCCACGCACCCAACGCTGGGGCCAAAACCCCACTAGACTTTGCCCCTCGTGCTGCAATCACACGATCCCTGTGGATACCGCATGTTTACCAAGCCACTCGCTCCCTTCCCCGGTGGCCCCCAAAATGTGCCAGCCTGGTTCTCCACCACGGAGCTGGGGCTGCTGCCCTCCCCGCTGCACCCACCACGCTGGTGGCAGCTTGTGTGACTGGCTCAAGCCACCGCTTACAGACCCCGGAGCAAATTAAAAAACCTCTTTCCATGCAATTCAGTCCTTTTTGGGACCTTTAAGGTTTCTGGAGGATGAGGATTGCCCATTTGCAGGCTGCAAAGGGGTTGGGACCCAGATTTGGGGTTTGCAAGTGACATCGGTCCTTCCTGGTGGAGACTGGGGCAAAGGATGGGGAGCAAACCCACCACTCGGGATGCCTGTCTTGGGAAGAGCCCGGGGCTGCGGACCAGCAATGCTCCAAAGGATGGACCGTTTAGTTGGGGTGGGAAAAGCCTGGAGATACTGGCCCCAAGAGGTCACCATTTGCTTTAGGACACCTGGGTGATGTTCAGGGCAAGACACAGAGGAACCAGGGCAGCCCAGGAAAGGTTATTTTCATCCCAAGGGGTGTCCAGCAACCCCTGGAAAATGGGAGCTGGAGCGCTGGTGGTGGGTGGTTCTAGTGAGAGAGGGAGTCACGGCAGCAAAACCAGGAAAAATACAGCAACGTCCCAGCAAACCTGAGACCCCACCTAGCTCAGCCAGCCTGATGCGACCTGGAATTGTTATTTCGGGACACAGGGAGAGAAAATGAAACACGGGCGGGCGAGTTGGTGGCGAGTGGCCACTTCCAACCCACGGGAGAGGCACGGGGCGTGCGAACCCCGCCTGTATGCACGGCAAAGGCGGTCAGCGGAGGTGGGAAGGGGGTGCCGGCGCCGCTACGGCTTCAACTCTGGATCTAAATTCGGCAGCACAGGGAAACCCCTTGCTTCCCCATGACTCTCCAGTGCTATTTGCCTGGATATGGGAATTAACGGGGCCGAGCATGGGAACCGAGTGCTCCTGGAGCTGGGGAATGCTGCCCGGTTCTTGCCGGTAGCTGTGATTAATTGTTGTTAATATTAAATTCAGTGCTTTTATGCAGGACGGAGAAATGTTTAGGCAGAAGCCCAGCTCCTGTCCTACCTGTCATTAAAAAACATTGCAATTAGGCCGTAGTGGAAGGAAATAAGAGTAAATGCATCCTCTGTAAGTGGCTTCAGCTTTCCACAAGCATCTGTGTCCCACTGTTTCCTCTTCGGCTGGCTGAGCTGCTTTTGTTTTCCCTCTTCCCATGACCCGTACGTTGTTTTTTCTCCTTAATCCTACCCGCAGCTCCCGATGGTGGGGGCTTGGGCAGGGAGGAAAGGAGCCCCGGCTGCCTCTGACCCATTGCAATCCATGGAAATTGGGCAAAGCTGGGTACAGGCTGTTGTACCCCAGTAAAATCATTGGAGGGGGGCACTGGCCCCAGCAGGCTGCCCGGAGCGGGGCGCTCTCGGTGCCTGCTCACGCCGTGATGCAAGATGCTGGGACACGGGGAAATGCAGGAGAGACGCTGGCTCCCCACTGGCACCATGAAGCCATCCGGTCCCTCTGGCTCAGCCCCATGGCCGGAGGAGCACAGCACAGCCAGGAGGTGCCACCGGCACCCAAAATCCCCTAGGAATGCCGGGAATAGTCAGCGCCACAGCACACCATTCATGCTAGCACCCCCAGACGAATCATTTCATTGTGCTTCAACAAATCATTTTGTTGCCTTCAAGCAGAAAACTGCAGAGTTTTAGAAAGTGTGGAGAAGGGTTTAAAAACTCTGGGGGTGCCTGTAGACACTTCCCCCGCCCTCCATTGGCAGAAATCCGAATAATCTGTGTTTTCTGCTTGATGAAGGGTTACTGCTGCCCCAATACAAACGGTTTAACAACTTGTTTCCACCTCACAGCGGCTCTGGATGGGGTTTTCAGCAGCTGAGATCTGCTTCTGCATAAGCCAACGCTGCCTGACCTCAGCCAAACACTCCCGAAGCAGCAGCCCCGGCGATCGATCCTGCGGGACCCGGCGCAGCCCCGAGCTCTGCGGCACAGCCGTGACGACAAGCGCGATCACAGGGCAGTGACCGACAGGGCTGTGATGCAGCCAGAAGCCGGGATTGAAATCTCAGGAATGCCAGGAGAGACGGGTGGGAGCGGCAGCAACGTAGGGGCAGGTACACCACGCCACGGCAGGTTAGAAACAGTGTGGCCAACATCCCCGTCCCATCCGTAGCATGTCCTGGAACTCCTGCTATTGCCTGGGGAAAAGCAAAAAAAACCAAAATAAGACTTAGGGTGATGGGGTTGGAGTTAAAGAGGGGCAGCGAGGGAAAATAAGCCCTGTGGCAAGTACAATACCGGCGCTGGGAATGCTACATTGAAAATTCCGGACCTAGCATGATAAAGAGGATGTGAAAAGCATCCTGAGATCCGAAGCCGGCTTCGCAGAGCCACGAGGGAGGCTGGCAGAACCACCCAGGGTCGGGATGGACGGGGAGGGATGGAGGAGCACCAGGTAGTGCCTAAAATTGGGGTAGATCCGGGACCCTGGCAGCCCCAGCGCCCTGCTGGTTGGGGACACACAGGTGGGGACGGCCCAGCACCGGCTCAGGGACAAAATGTGGGGGGTGGCGGGAACGCCCAGGCTTCACCCGGTGCCGGATGGCAAATTCCGCCTGCCAGACACAGGCTACGGATGCGTCCCCGGGCTCTGTCGATGCAGCAGGGAAGAGACAGGCTTTGCCAGGACCACAGTGCCTGTGAACAACTTCTTTTCGCCTGCGATTGCTTGCAAACATTGTCATCTTGTAGAAAAGCAGAAAATGCCAAAACGTTAGATAGCTGCACGGCAGTTTGGGTTCTGCGCAACAACGAGCCAATCCATGGCAGCACTGCAGTTTGCAGAGGTGATTTATTCCCGTTTCAGGGGGTTTCAACAAGGCGCTTCACAGCGGGTAGAATATACTCCCATGATATTAAAAAAAAATAAATCAAAAAGCATTAAAAAGTAGTTTTTCTTTTCAATTAGTTGCCTCCTATGGATGAGAGGAAGCCTTTTAGTCTCAGCTAAGTGGCCAAACATACTTTTTTTAGCTCTGATATATATTAGAGAGCAGAAAGAAGTGCAGAGAGTATCTTCCTACGTGTAGGAGGTTTAAACTATACAAAGGTGCTGTTTTTTTTTTAAATAGCTGCTAAATAAGTTTCGCGGCCCAGTGCTGTGATCTGGCACAACAAAAGATCCTGTTCACACGAGGGAGCAGACCTGAGACTGCCTCAGGAATTCCTGAATTTCTCAGGTTTTTTAATTATTTTTTTTGCTAACATAAAGAATCTCAATGAGCCAGTTGCGGAGATTTTGACATAATGTCATTTTTTCGGTAAGAAATGCTATAGTTTCAGCTCCACTCTGTAAGCAGGCATGTACTTATATCTACATGTGCAAATACTCCCATGCAGGTCAGCAAAACTAACCACGTATAGGATGTTCAGCGCGTGTGAAAAGTGTCTGCAGGATTGAGGCCAGCGATTGCAAAACAGTTTAAACTCGAATCCTCCGTTTTCATGAGTTTCTTGAAAAACTTCTGCTGTGGCCTTGAAATCCTTCCCGCGTAGCTGAGCCAAAGGTGATTTTTCTCCCCAGGCAGCCTGAGCAAAAAAACCTTCCCGCTGGTTTTAAGTTGTCAGGCTTCGAAAATCTTATTTCCCACTCAGGATGTTCTGCCCTTTCCATTTAGAGAGCTCAACGTTGACAACTTTTGTGTAAATTAAGCTAATTAAAGACAGTTATTATTTGCTATACATAAAAGTCCTTGAACACCACAGTCCGGGAGAGTCGGCTGCTTTTGCTAAGTAAAGCTTTGAACTTTGGCTACACTGCAGAAACGCTAAATACAACATTTACAGCCTACTAAGAGTTTTCTTCTGCCCTGCTTGTATCTCCTGATTTTCTGTGGGACTTCAGGCTTTAAAAAAACGGGGATCTTCTGGAGCGCGGTGTTTGCCAGTGCTTTCCCTGGAGCTGCTGCAGGGCAGGAGGTGGATGGGGCATCCCGGCCGCCAGCTCCACACTGCCCCAGCACCCGTCGCCACTGGGAGCACCCTTTATTCCCATCAACGCGGCTCTTTGTTTTTGCAGCCTAAAACATTGTTTTCAAAAGACCTCAGCCCCTGAACTCTGCACGTTCATCCTCTTTTGGATGCCGAGCGGCGCCGAAGCGGCGGGCTGCAGGAGAGCACCTGAAGCCCCATCCTCTCAAAGGGAGAGACATCCATTCCCTAAATCACCACTGCCGGGTGTTGCCTTGCTGGGAAAAAAATCAAGGCAGTGGCTCCGTGTTGCTGAAGTTTCCATGGATAGTGAAGCACGCTTCCTGTTCCGGGGAATACAGCGGGTTGCGGGTTGGCTGAGGTTGGGAAGATGCTCATCTCTCCAAGAGCCCTGCCTGCGTTTCTGGCTTTTCAGAAGAATTCTGAGGCTGGAGCCTCCCGGTCTGAATGGATAAGACAGGGCAGGGTGAAAAGTTTGGTTAAAAATCAACACATCTCCGTTCAAGACAAATTGCCTCTCTGGCAGCACGGCGGGTGTCTCAGATTTGAACCGACCGCAACCAGAAAAGGAAGCAAGAGATCCAGATTAAGGGCAGATCCCTCATTAAGAGCTCGAAGGGTTCAAAAATTAAAATGTGGCGATCGTTATTTGGGTTATGATAAAATGGGATTTAATAAATATGTGTTACAACTGTGAAATGAAGAGAATATTTTCCCCGCTCTTTCACCAAAGCTGAGGAAGGAACTGAAATGAGGGTGGTGAAAGAGGAGAAATGAGCAGACAGGAAAAAGCCACTTAGCACAATAAATCTACTTCTCAGGCCCCAATTTCCCGTTTTATGGCCAGAGCCTTTTCTCCCTCTACGCCCACACTCTTTCATCTCCCAAAAACCGCCACAGGGGTTCGCCGGAGCGTGTCCCATCCCTCGGAGAGGGATGCCTCTGAAGGTGGTGGAATAACTCCTTTTTAAAATCCTTTCAGCCACAATTCAGCTTTGTAGCTCAGTCAGGAGCAGGTTCTCCAGACACCCGGGAGTTTAATATTAATAGCTGAGATGTTTTGATTAGGCGCGTAAGACACCACAATCTGCTTGCTTGTTTGTTTGTTTGTTTGGGCTGAAGTAACACTGAGAGGCAATTTCAGCTCCTTGTTTTGTTTTCTAAGTGTTCTAGGAAATAATTTACCCAAATTAACAGACAACACGCCGGATGGTTTCAGGCATGCAGTGACAGGATGGGGTCGCGCATCGTAGTAGCACAGCAGCCAACTGGGTCTGCACCAAATTCCCCTTTCAGAGATACCCTTCGGTAAATACCTCGCCTGTCGAAATCCACCAGCCCGATAACCTCTGAGCGGTTCTGGCAGGTACCAATCATGCAGAGCCTCCCAAAGCTGCAGCCTGGAGGAAACCTGTGGTGGGAAATCACCGAAAAGCCGGGGATGGGTCACGGCTTTTCCTGACCATGTCATTAGGAGTTCAGCGCGTGCCACGAAGCACGAGGGTTATTTGATTTTTGCTCATCGAGCGGGACTGTCGGTGCTCCCGCTACCCAATTCAAGAAGAGTCCCGGTTTATAAAAGGATTAGGGCCCCATTCCTAAATCCTGACTGCATCCAGCCGGTAATTGCTGGATTGTGTCCTTTCTCCCTCCATGATCTTTCATTGTGTTCTCTACGCTGCTTTGCTTTGCCCCCTCAACTCCCCTTTTTAACAAATATTTGCTGTGTTTTCAGGACCCCAGGACTGATATTTCTCCTTCGCTGCATTTTCTCTTCCCTCCCTCAAAAGGTATTCAACGTATTTGTCTAGTCCAGAGCAGCAGAACCCAGACCCGAGTGACTTCACATTTTATTTCCACAATATGCCGCGGTTGTCAGGGCAGCAACAAAGGTAAAAATGACTAGGAGATGCGATAACCATCTCTGCCAAAGCGTTATGCATTAGTGTTTTCAGCAACATTTTCTTCCCATCTTGTTCCCTGGAAACAGAGCTGGGTGCGTGGCAGAAACACGCGTTCGCACTCAGCTTTAATTGGGATTTTTTTGGAAGGCGTTCGCTGCTCTTTTTGCACTCACAGTCCGTCGAGAGCCCCCTGCAAAAGTCCCGAAGGCTCAGAGAGCATCAAGCGCTCCATGGATATTATTTGAGAGCATAAGAACGCTAAAATTAAAGTAATCTCTTCTTAATTTCTAAGTACTTGAGTCTGAAGCCCCAACAATAATTTTTACTGTAGTCCTTTTTTTTATTATTATTTAATAAAATCCTTTTTTATTTAATAAAATCTTTAAGTCATGAAGCACAAAGTGCAGCAGGCACCAGTTTAGAATGAAATCAGGTTTTAATCAACACAAATGCTAAATATATCGCCTAGTAGTAGAATCAGTGGACTCTGTTGGGCCACCGCAATTTCAGTCACCGCACTGACATTAAACAGGGGTCAAATTGCCTTTAATTCTTTATTTCATCCTACCACCACAGCAATAAATTGAAATAATGACCGGTTCCTGTGTTCGCAGGCAGGCAGGCAGAAGTACAGCCTTTCTGTGCTCGGAGAACACCAGCGTGTAGAATCTTAAATGCAAACTAAAAATTGATGTAACACTTTCTCAGCGCCTTCCACTTCCTGCTTGTCACATGATTGATAAATTGATCAGATATATCTGCTCCGGTCGGAGTAATGGGGGTCCTCTCTATTCCTAGACAGCACCTGAGTTGTGGCCACGCTCCCCTTTCTGGGAAAAAAAAAAAGGAAAATTGCCAAAACCCCAATATTACTGAGTTGGGTTATTTATTTATTTTTTTTAAATGATTCTGGCACCCATAGTGCAGAATAACAGATTTGTTGTTAAAATGCACTGTGACAGCCTGAGCCAGGGGATGAGAAATTCAGGGATGCGGCTGGGAACGCTCAGCTCAGACAGCGATGGCTCTCCCTGTATCCATTCCCAGCTCAGCAGCGCTCGGGGTCACCTTTCCATGGCACATCAGCCGATAAAAGGGATCAAGTCACCATAATACCACGGCGCTGCTCTCCTCCCCAGAAACCTAAATTTAATAAGGGCTTGGTGCACGCGCAGCAAACGTTTTACTGAGTTTTAGGTTGTGTAATTCCTTACGGCACTTCCAATCCCGTCGCCAGGATTTTCTGTGGATTTGCAGCAGGTCTTTCTTCCAAACCTGCGGCATGTGCACAAGATGATTGCATAAGCCTGTAATTGCGCCGGCAAATTCTCATCCCCACCTCTTTTCGGTTGAATAATCCAAAACACTAAATACATAACATGTGGCAATTTGCAACCGCACTCCTGCAAAAATCAGAAAATGGCATAATTGTGTGGTGCGACCTTCACACCTGTTGCAGAAATGACAATTTTTTCCAAATCTCTCCCATTTCCTTCATCGTGTGCAGGAAAATCCCGCACCAAGTGTCACCCTAGGAGGAAACTTGCCTGCAAGGTTATACGAAGGCCAGTTTAGCTCCAAAGAATTAGACTAGTTCAGAGCAGTTTAGTTCTGAGGCTCCTTTTGCTGCTCCTGTGAAACAGAACTCCCCTATCCATATGGATCTCCCCCCAGAAAACTGCGCTATGGAGCCAGGTTGTCTAAACGAGCGAGCTGTGGGAACAGAAAGGTTTTCTTTCCCGTTTCTCTGCAGCCTTGGCTTCATAAACCTGATTTTGCAAGACTGTGGAAGTTGGGATTTTATACAGACAAAGGAGTGTACAGGAGACCTTCCTGGTTAGAGCGGAGCAGGTCGCCTTGCGGCACAGAACGACACTTGGACATCCAGCCCGACTTTTGGAGGAGAGGGAGAGAAAGTTTGCGGAAAAAGTAAAATACATCTGGGCTTTCCTTAAAGCAAAGGCGTTTTTTTTCCCCTCAGCCCAGAAACGGTTGGATATTTCACCTGCTCAGGGTTCGAAAGGGGTGGCAGGTTTCTCCGTTTGCCTGTTAGAATGGAAGGTGAAGCCGGCTGGGGAGATTTTTAACGGGGGCGCCAGCGGCAGTCATTTGCTCGGAGCAGGAAGAGCGGGAAGGGAAAAGCGGGAGCGCTCACGGAAAGGCGGCACACGACCAGTGTCTGCCCCCCAGCCCCCTAGAGCTTTATTTTTCATGGGTGGCTTTGTGCAGTGTGCTAAAAATTACTGATGCGACGTCCGCAAGATAAAAAGCTGGGCAGCTTGGGAAGGGGGGAACGGATGAGTGAACACCAAGATTATTTTTCCACTTCTGGGCCCAACTTGCAGCCACAGAAACTCCTCCCTAATTTATATCACATAGGGACTATTTTTACATGCTTTTTCACTGCCTTCCACCTCCTCACGGAAGTCCTGCTGATGACTTTTCAGTGTCACTTCCCACCATTTGACTGCAACTGCTGGTCATTTTCACTGTTTTTAGCTACTTTATGCTGTGCCATAGAGCGGCGTTTCGGCACGGCAGTGACTCAACTCTGCGTTGGGAATCCTGGATGAACGCTGCTGCAGCCGATCCCCAGCAGTGTTTTATAGGTTCTACCCAACCTTCTCACCATCATTTTTTAACAGCTTAAGCCTTTGCTTTAGTCTGCTCGTAGCCTGCCCCTGGACTCCCTAATTCCAGTGTCCTGAGAAGCTGCAAGTCAATGGAGTGGGAGCTTGACGCTTGGCTCGACTAGGTGGCATCAATGACCGTCGCTTGTAAAGTCTTTCTCCTGAGGTTTATTCCTCAGTGCTTCCACACCCAAACAGTCCCATTCATAGCAATCTTAACACTACTATTTCAAGTAAGAAAACGCCTTTTTTTCCCTTTTTTTAAAAAAAAAAAAAAAAAAAAAAAAGCAGAGTGTCGTGCAAGTTCCTCCAGCGAGTGTTTGTAGTTATAAAAGCACGTCAGATGTGGCTGTATTTGCAGACAACAGTGGTACTTCCTCTCTTTGGAAACGGAGCAAGTTTCTATTTCGGGCTTTGCTGACTCAAGGGTGAGGTACCCAAGCTGATTCAGCAGCTTGGCAAGCCAGGAGAACTTCTGGTTATGAATGGAATGAGCAATAAATTTTATGTTTGTCTTCGTCTTGCAGAAACATATATTTGAGTGAAGCCACCTCCTGGTGGCAGACATTTTGCCAAATAAGTGGTGGGGTCTGCATGGCTTTCAGCGTAGAAGGTCACTCGAATGTGTGACCACCGCAAAGCTGGCATGTAAAATCCCGGTCCTCTGGGAGCCGGTGATTCCCACTCAGCTGGGCCGGGTTTTATCCTCCCTCTTGAGGTCCAGCTCACATAAAAAAAGATCTTCTAGGGCTTACTCGCTTATTTTATCTGTGCATCTCATCTGGGATATAAAACCGTGCCAGTAATACGAATAGTTTGAACTGCGATTTCAGAAGGACGAAAACGCAGGACGCAAAACCAACCTGGCTACCCCGAGGAAGTGAGAAGAATGCGCCGCTTCCTCAGCTTCCGCGGCTTCGTACGGAAAAGATGTCAAAGGTAACGCTTGTGCTCTTCTTTTTACGGAAGAGTGACACAAGCATCGTGGTACTTTTCTAATTTTAGAAACCACAGAGGAGTAACAATCCTCCAAAATATTTTCTAACGTTTAGCTGTTAGTCTGTGAACAGAAGACAGAAGAGTTGCTGTTGTTTCGCTGTTTGGTTGGGTTTTTTTTCAAAACTGTAACATGAGTTCTTTCACCTAGAGGTCACCAGGATTCAAAACAAAGCTCAGAATGAATGCCACACATACCAGCACGGACACAGACCCAGAAGTTTGTCAGAAAGCGAGATCCTGCTGTTTATTAAGGTAAGAAAGTAGGGAATGGGGCGTCTGGGCTGCCTCCCTTGAGCCTTTCTCTCTCTGGATGGGCAAAACAGCTTTTAACGTATTTTCCTCCAATATTTATACTGCCTCCAGAGCCAGACGGGGTGAATAGTCTCCACCCATGGCATCCATGATGCCTTTTCTTTCCGGCTGTAAGTTTTCCTCCGACAGCGTACAATAAAAGCCACAAACTTCTAAACAGCATTCCTCCTCCCCAGCTACACCAACGGCACCGGCATTAATATACGCTGTCGTTCCAGCCAGCAGCTCCCGTGTCATATTCTTCTGCCTCAGGAAGGCGGTTTGTGAAGATGAAAAAAGCATCGTGTGGGTTGTCACATTTCAGAACACACACACGCACACACACACACCCCCCGCAACGCTTTCGTGCAGCTCCACCAGACAAGTGGTGAAGTACAATATTATGAAAGTCAAACAAAAGCCAGTCATTAGAGCTGACAAAGCTGTGCCTCTGAGAAGGGAAGTAAATTCAGTTCCGGAGACTAAAGATGTATATTTAGTGGCACGAAGTGTGCAAGTACGATATGCATTTGCCCAGCTATTGCGCTGTAAAGTATTTCCTCTGACTCGGTCTCTGGGAAAGGAAACCAGACGCTGAGTTTTTTGCAAGGGCAGGCAGAGTTCTCTGCAGGAGAACAGCACAACCCGGAGCCACCAGACACCGAAACGAACCCAGGACTCAAAAATTCATATTCCCAGCTCTCCCAAGACGCGCTCACTCTGGTTGCTAAGAAAGTGACCGAGAGGAAGCATCTTCCCTAAAGGATGCTGCAACCACTCCCCACGCAGTTGCTGCCTTAGAGGGACACGCTGCGTCATATTCCGTGGGGTTAAACTCCTGGATAAAAATAAAACAGAAGGCACGTGGGTAAATAATGGATACAACTTGAAACCACTTCTTGCCCTCTAGGACAAATTTTACTCACGCTTCAGATAAATACAAACATCGCTGGCATTTCTTGATTACTGGCTATGCGCATTTAAGCTGCTTCTTGAATTCAGCAGAGAAAAATCTCCACAATAAAAGCAACGTGAAAGTGACGTAATACCCAGTTTTAAAAATTTGGTCTTTCATGAGGCAGCACCGGGTTCTTCCCAGCCGGCAGAGAGCGAAGAAAAGCGAACACGAGGTAACTGTTCTCCCGACGCACACGCCGCGCAGGCTTCCATGGAACTCGATAGTGCCAGAGGCAGCTGGGGAACGGCTGGGCTGGTGAGCGCTGGGTGACTGTTTCACCCAAAGACCAAAAGGAGGAGCGGGATGGGAGTCCACGAGCAACCAACCTAGCGGGAGCTTCCTCGGGGGGGAAAAAGGACTCTGAGCGATCTCGAAATGGCGATCCGAAGCTTACCGAAGGAGGGTTTGGGCAAGTCAGGTGCCTTCTTCAGCCCCATTTCACTGTCCTTCGAACCAAAAGCGGGGGAAGAGGAGACTACTTCATTAGTGGAGATCAAAAGTAGTCTCTGCCTAGCAGCCAGACAAAATTTGGGATCACATGGGTCCCCGCAGTTAAAACTTGTGATGTAGCCAGTATCTTTGATGTGATTCTGGTTGTTCTAAGAACATACAAAGTGCTGCTTCATTGGGCGCGGGGGGAACAAGACACACTTCTCTCGCTCCTCCGTCCGCGCTTTGCTTCTGCTCGTCCTCCGTCTCCTGCACCCACGAACCTCCATGCCCCACGCGTCCGTCTCCTCCGTGTGCACGCAGGGAAAACCCAAAAAACCATGGAAAATGCATACGAACGGCCCCTCTCCTCTGCCTGGGTGAGCACACTGGCACAGGTGAGGTCTCTTCATGCGGCACACGTGCACCTCCTGTCGCATGCCTTTATTTCGAACGAAGGTAACAATCCTGCGTCTTTATTTTGGATGAAAATCGAATTAAAGCCTAGCCAAGCAAGTTTCTGTAGTAAATCCCAATTTGAAGGGCCTCAGCTTTTACTACGCTCTAGACAAACCACGTTTTACTTCTTTACTGCCCGTGTTTTACCTCTTTACCTCATCACCTTGGACCGAAGGGACTGAATGAAATTGTGACTGTCTTGATACCAGAGGGAAAACTCATCTTCAACCAGAGGAAAATGTGCCCTAGTGTTCCTTTCAATGACATCCTGATTTACTTAGGGCTTAAATTATTTCCTGTTTCCCCCCCCCCCCCCCCCCCAACATTTTAGCGCTTTGTAGCTTCTCCCCTTTTTGGAGGGGTGTTAAGGAAACACAGCTGACCCAGAGTGGCAGTTCAGTAAGGACATCATGAGCAGTAACAATAAGCCAATACTATCATAAAGCAGGGCTAAAAAATAATAAATCATGCTGGAATTTCACTACCTCTTACGCCTCAAAGTTCAAATCACCCCATCCCTACAACAACACAAGTCTTGCAGGTTTACATAACAAAGTGAAAAGCCACAGGTAATTTTATCTTAAATTCTTTGCCAGTGATGTAAAAAACTTTTTCTTTTTCCCCCACTGTATTTCTACAGTATCTTTGAATCCCCGGAAGCTGTCGCACGTATTTAATCCTCCCAATTAAATAAATTCGCCCTCCTTTATGAAGTAAAAATGTAACTTAAAAGTACATTTAGGGGAATCAATAAAAAGGTTGCGAAGAAGTCTTAGTAAATTTATCAATTAATAGCCAAGCCCAGGAGGCCATCCTCCCCTTCCGCTCCGGCAGCTCAGGGATTTCTCTCTTCCTAATGATGTTTATGAGAGCGGCACGGTAAGCAGCACACGCTATAAAATATTGATCAGCCCAGCCATTAGCTGGAATTTGAGAGGCAGCTATGTCACAGCGAGAACGAAACAATTATCACCAGTGCTTGGAATTATTTTTTATTTATTATTCTTTATTTATTATAGATCGTTTCGGTATTCGAGTACATCGGGAAATCGAGATTTCTTCAAAATAATAATAATAAACTCGCATTTTACAGCATGGCTACAGCGCATTGAGCGATATCTTTACAAAGGGCGGCGGGGGGGGAATACAGGTTTCAGTTCCACTGTGTGGCCACGCATTTATTATTATTTTTTTTTTTTAAAAAAAAGGTATATTTTACCAAACGGTCTTCAGACGGCTTCGCGGCTGGGGCCGAACCTGGGGGGGGGGGGGGAGGA
>VZSF01007137.1:44490-117605 GCA_013398295.1 Chionis minor
AGGAGACTAGAGGCGACTTTACCGAGGAGCCCCCCCCCCGACCCCGGCGGCTTCCCCGGCCCCTGAGAGACACCCCAGCCCTGAGCCTCGGGGGCTCTCGGGGAGGAGGAATTGACAAACATGGCTTCCCCACCGCACCAGCAGCTGCTGCATCACCACAGCACCGAGGTGAGCTGCGACTCCAGCGGGGACAGCAACAGCGTGACGGTGAAAATCAACCCCCGGCAGCACCAGGGCTGCTCCTCGGCCAAGCGCTGCAAGTACAGCATCTCCTCCAGCTGCAGCTCGGGGGAGGCCGNTCCGCCCGCGCCGCCGCTGGAGGGCAGAGAGCGGAGGGGGCGGCGGCGGCGGCCACGGCCTCCGCCGGCAGAAGAAGCTGCCGCAGCTCTTCGAGAGGGCCTCGTCCAAGTGGTGGAACCCCAAGTTCGACTCCAACAACCTGGAGGAGGCTTGCATGGAGAGATGCTTCCCGCAGACCCAGCGCAGGTTCCGCTACGCCCTCTTCTACATCGGGGTGGCCTGCCTGCTCTGGGGCGTCTACTTCGGCGTGCACATGAGGGAGAAACAGATCGTTTTCATGGTGCCGGCCCTGTGCTTCCTCTTGGTGTGCGTAGCCTTTTTTGTGTTCACTTTCACCAAGACTTACGCCCGCCATTACGTATGGACTTCGCTGATACTCACCCTCCTGGTTTTTGCTTTGACGCTGGCCCCGCAGTTCCAGGCTCTGAAACCTGTCTCAGGAAGCGGTAACATGTCCAACCGGACTCCCCCGGTAGATCCCACGGACACTTGCCTTTCTCAAGTAGGCAGTTTTTCTATGTGTATCGAAGTGCTCTTGTTGCTCTACACGGTGATGCACTTACCCTTGTATTTAAGCTTGTTTCTGGGGCTGTCGTACTCGGTCCTCTTCGAGACCTTTGGTTATCACTTCCGCGACGAGAACTGTTTTACACCTCTCGGAGCCGGTGCGGTTTACTGGGAGCTGTTGAGTAAAGCCTGCCTGCACATCTGCATCCACGCCATCGGCATCCATTTATTTATCATGTCCGAAGTCAGATCGAGAAGCACATTCCTGAAAGTGGGGCAATCCATCATGCACGGAAAAGACTTGGAAGTGGAAAAAGCCCTGAAAGAGAGGATGATTCATTCTGTTATGCCAAGAATAATAGCCGATGACTTAATGAAGCAGGGGGATGATGAAAGTGAAAACTCCGTCAAACGTCATTCCACCTCAAGCCCCAAAAACAAGAAGAAGAAGCCCTCCATACAGAAAACTCCCATCATATTCCGTCCTTTTAAAATGCAGCAGATAGAGCAAGTGAGCATTTTGTTCGCAGATATTGTTGGCTTCACGAAAATGAGCGCCAATAAATCTGCCCACGCTCTGGTGGGACTCCTGAATGACCTCTTTGGACGTTTCGACCGGCTGTGCGAGGACACTAAATGCGAGAAGATAAGCACTTTGGGAGACTGTTACTATTGCGTAGCTGGCTGCCCGGAGCCCCGGGCGGATCACGCTTACTGCTGCATCGAGATGGGCTTAGGTATGATTAAAGCCATTGAGCAGTTTTGCCAAGAGAAAAAAGAAATGGTCAACATGCGAGTCGGGGTTCATACCGGCACGGTCCTGTGCGGCATTTTGGGAATGAGGAGATTCAAGTTCGATGTGTGGTCCAACGATGTCAATTTGGCCAATCTGATGGAGCAGCTGGGGGTGGCTGGAAAAGTCCATATTTCGGAAGCTACTGCGAAATATCTGGATGATCGTTATGAAATGGAGGATGGAAAGGTGATTGAGCGAGT
This sequence comes from Chionis minor, assembly GCA_013398295.1. Taxonomy (NCBI): domain Eukaryota; kingdom Metazoa; phylum Chordata; class Aves; order Charadriiformes; family Chionidae; genus Chionis; species Chionis minor. Next base: position 46,294 of record VZSF01007137.1, read on the forward strand.
CGGTCAGAGCGTGGTGGCCGACCAGTTAAAAGGTACGTGCTTTTATTTTGTGCTCAGTCTTTTTTTTTTGTCTTTTAAGAGGGAAAATATGTTTTCCCTAGTGCCTGTTTTGTGCTTGCTGACTTGCAAGTTTAACGCGCTTTACGTTTAACTCCGAGTGCCAGTGATGACAAACACCGTGGAAATTACGGAATAAAAGATGCCATGGAGAGAAGTGTGAAAGATCTACTCAAAATGTACTTAGACTTCAAAACTCCTTAGTGCTCCCTGCAAGAGTATCCCGTCGTAGGGAGGAGAAGGTTAACGCGTTTGCTGTCTGCAAGAGGTTTTTGTTTTACTGTTGTGTGTCATCCTTTAATTCAGTAAGTAAACTTGGTAATTGGCTTCATGTGCCATACATAGAGCATATGTGTTTTGCAAAATTATGTATATCTGTGAAAAGTTTTTTTTGGCATCGGGAGAGTTGGGACTGCGAAGGCATTTGGGAAAAATGACAGCTGGATTCACAGAAAGAAATAAGCGCTGTAGATTTGGCAGTTTGATATAGCAAGTTGTTACAGTTCGAAGTTAGGCTGGAAAAAGTTACTCAGGTGGTTCAGTGAGCTGGCAGATGCTCGCGTTTCTGCAGCTCCAAGGATTTGGGGATGAAACTGCAAATTTGCCATTTGGAAAAGAAAATGAGGAATCCTTTGGTTCCTCTTATGGCTTGGCTGAGGGGCTGATTTTCATTCTTCTGCAGAGTATTCATTTTGAAATGAAACCCTTGACTGCTTTCTAGCAGCGCTCCGAGGCGGCGTGCCGGAGGATTGTACATGCTGAGGGTTTAATTGTCTCTAGTGAAAAGCTGTGTCTCTAGTGCTGTGCCTTTGTCTCGCGGAGGTAGGGTTGTCTGCAGCGCTCCTAGCCCAAGGTGGGGAGCGGGCGAGTCAAAATGGGAGCGGGGTATGTTGCAAACCCTTTTACGCTGCGGGATCGTGTTTGTTCTGTTTATAAATGTGCCCAGTTTGATGAAGAACGCGTTGAAAACAGAGCGAAGGAAACTGAAGGAGCGATAGGACCACGTTGTGATGGAGGAAGGAGGTATTTGTTGCAACAAATAGAAAACGAGGCCAGGATGGTTGTAGAAAGGTCAGTGAGTAAGGACGGAGGGGAGAGTATTGCAAAACAGTGGTGGAAGCGGTAGCGGCAGGCCGCTCGCCTGTGGCAGGTGCTTATTTTGATGTGACACAAATACTTATTTTTGGTGAGCTAGCTGTCCGCATGCATATGGCAACGGGGCTGAAATGAGAGGCTTACGGGGAGGAAAAATATCGACAGTGACATTGGTGGCTGGGAGCCATGGAACTGTAGCAGATGCATGTCCCTGGGCTTCGGCTTTCTGTTTAAGCCTCTAAAAATACAAATTCAGTTAATTTCTTTGAAAACTGTTGGCACTGACGTATTTTAATAGAAGCGCGCTTTCAAGAAAAAAGGGTCGTACACAATCTCTCTGTTACTCTAAGCTGAATCTTGCTGTTCTGGTGAAAGCAAATTTCATAGGTTGTAGAGAAACAGCCCTGCAACGTTTCAGTTCGGAATTGCCCTCTTCCGTCGACCTTAACAGCCAGATGCAGCGCGAAGGCTGTCTTGTAGCAACAAATGAAATTAAGTATTTTTGCTAAATCTATAACCGTACTCGATATCCTGGATCACAAAGTGATACGAAGTTACTTGTCGAGACTGGTGGTACTGCTCTTAAATATTTTTATTTATTTGTTTGTCTTTTCTAGGAGATCACAAGAGCATTGTATAGAGCAAATTATAATACCCCTTGCCAGGAGTGGTTTTTTCATGTTTTTTCTCAGACTTTTGTTCTGTTCTTGGTTACATCTATTGCGAGAGGGCATACGTAGGCTGCTGGGTCTCGCCGGGACAGTGGTTCAGGTTTTGCAGCTTTGAATGCCTTTCGCAGGTCCTGCTTTAGCCAGGGCACAGCAGTTGAAGGACCCGAAATGCCACCTAGATAAGATGAAGTGTGCTTTGTGGACTGACACGTGGAACCCGTGGCAAGAAAGACTTTAACGAGGAATATGGGTTGGGGTTCCCCCCCCCCTTTCCCTTCTGTATTTTGTTGTGGAACTGTAATTTGCTTGTGTTTCTTATCAACGTCTTATATAGTTACAGAAATCGGAGGCTGCGTGTACTTTTAAATCAAACAGATCTCTGCAATGACCACCTTTATGTGCAGGTCCACGGCGGGTCCTTTCCCTCCTGTGCCCAGTGGCACATGGTAGGTGCTACGGAGCTTCCTCAGTATTTTGTTCCACAGTAAGATTCCTTGGCTGAGAGGTAAATGGCATCAGGAGGAGGGGAGGGGGGAAAAAAAGGCAATGATAACAGCAATCTTAACAGCGGTGCCACGGGCTGGCGTTTAGAACCTGCTGCAGGGGAGGGTTTTGTTAAGGAGCAGCTCTGAGATTTAATAGAGTAAACTGAGATTTCACCTCTTAATTAATTGCCTTCTGCCAAGCACCTGCTCGGTTTTGTCAACGGAGGTGCTGTTAGGAGGTTTTGCATTGCTATTTTCCCTGAGAATTCGTTGATAGTAGTGATAGAGATCTTCCTCGTTTGTAGTTGTTTAATTATGTCATACGTCGTACTCTTTTCAAGTATCATAGTGCTGCAGAGATAAGACATAAGCTTTGTTTCCCTACCAGTACTACACTTCTCAGCTTCCTTTCAAACTTCGGTGTCTTAACGATAGCCTATTTTTTATGTTGTATGTCTAGTATATTATCTCTTAATTGTCTGAGCTGCCGCAGTCATCGTAGTCATCTTTCTGAGGCTAAGCCAACATCATCAAGTAAACTCTCTATGGAGCAAAATGGGAGGCGCTGAGGACTCGGTGTCCATGTTAGGCGCATTTCAGGACTTTTCCCTAAGATTAGTTCTGGACTGAGCCTTTGGACGTAAGTACCCCTGTGGCTGGAGCACACCATGCTCCTGGAGCCAGCCTTTGGGTTCGATTCACCCAGAAGGAATATGGGTACACCTCTACAGCGCGCACGGAAGCAGGATGCATGGGAGTGAATTGGGCAAGCTGCTTCAAAGCTACGCTCCCTGTTCCGTTGGAAATACTAATATAAGTGTACCCTGCGTTGTCCTGGTGCCGCTCTCCTTGGGTTTTGGAACAGGTGAGGCAAAACTGAGTTTCTCTCTCCCTGTGCTGTTTTGTGCTTCACTGAAATCTTCGGATGGAAATATCTTTTTTTTTTTTCCCCCCTCCTTTAATGCTTCCTTGGCTCCATATTGCAAGAAGTGGGGCCCTGTTATGTTCCCTCCTGTTTCTGCCTTTGGAATTCAGTAGATGGGGTCTAAAGCAAACCAGTAAAGAGAACGAGCCGTTGATGATGACCTTACAGTGGTTTTTGCCTGTTTCTGACTGCTGTTTGTTTTAAGATTGCTCAGGCCATCTATTTTCACAGCGCATGGCCCCGCTGGATGCGAGGGGAGCGCAGGAGAGCAACGTTGTGGTGGGTTTTTTTGACGTCCACAAATAAACCCTAGACATCAGTTCAATTATATCTTCCCCAATAATTTCACCATAGGATTTGAGACAACTCACTTTTTCTGTTTTCTTGCTGAGCTTCCTAGTAAAGAAGTTTATTAAAGACTGTGAGATACTGAGCGTCATGTAACACGCGTTAATGTGTCCCTTCTGGGCTCCGCGGAGTCAGAGATCTCTTCTCAGGATATAAAAAGTTCTGCTTATGGAAATATTTTTGTTTTGCTCTGTTCTTCTTAGTTGTTTGCATTTCTCTTTCTTGTTACTTAGGAGGTCACAATATTGCTATTTGCCAGCCAGCCAGCAACTCTTCCAGAAATACCAGGGTCACTGGCATCTTTTCTTTTTTTTCTTTTCTGAGTGCTCAAAATACGTAAGCATGTTGGGGCAAGAATGCTTTCTCTGTGTTTATAGAGCGTAGCACAGCGGACCCATGATTTCATTTGGGGCATTTCTATGTACGCCGATACTCTAAAGAGAGCCATTGTTATTAAAGTTCCCATAAAGCAAATAAAAATAAAAAATTCCCCAGCTTTCTACAGCAAGACGCCTCCTTGTTCAGTCTGCCTCAAGGAATGTCTTTATCTCTGAATTTCTCTTAGAAGCCCTTGAAGATGCAGAGGCGCTTTTCTCTCTAACTTTGCAATTTGCTGCATGGAAAAAACCGTAAGTGGATCTTGGGCACTCGGTGCGGCGAACCAGGCGACAAAGGAGTCGATGGCTCCAGAGGGAAGGTCGGCTTTCACGGCACTTACTGCCTGAAAATCCACCAGTTCACCTGGGGCAACTGGTGGCCGTTCCTGATAAAAGCCCATCAAAGATCTGTAGTGTAGTGTATTGTCTTGCACTGTTCTCTGTGTTTCTTTTAATAGCTCCTCTACTTTTTAATCTTTTTTCTTTTTTTTTTTTTTTTGGGTAAAGCAAATCCATTCTAAAAATCACCATTTTGCTCGATATTGAAACCTTTTAGTGTAACTTAAGGCTATTATTTCTCCGTAAATAGCCTTGCTCTTTACATGGTGGCAGCTTGAGACTGGTGGGATGCTTTTCCCTTGGCAGACCATGGGATACAGCTCTGCCCCGTGGCTTGGTCCTCTGCTGCTTCTTCAGGTTTGGGTTACAGGGAGTGCGGTGCAGGTGTTCCTGAAAGGAAAAAGTCTCGGATAAGATTATGGAGAGATAAGTCATTGGATTTTCCTTCCCTTCCTCCCCTCTGTGGCCCATCAGGGGGAGACTGTGGTTACACCCTGAGGGCAGGGGGGTCTTCCCTGCCTGTCCCATCTTTCTGTCTTTTACCGGACCTGCGCGCGGACGACCCTGCTGTAGCTGTCCTGCGCTTCTGGAAGTTCATAGGTAGATGAAAGATAAGATGAAAGTTTTCCTTAGCTTTTTGAGCCCAGCGTGTTGGGCGTTGTGTCAATGTAGAAGGCTTGTGTTGTGCCAGCAGGGCAGCTCTGCAGAGAACTCTGCACAGACTCCGCTTGCCCTGCGGCTCGGCCGAGAGCGGCGTTAGTCTCTAACTAGTGGGTGTTTTTGGGGTGAGGGCAGGAGGTTTGGGTGCTTGTCTGGTTTATGTCTTGCCATCCGCTGTGCGGGTCTGCCTGTTCGACCTCTCGCTTCGTCGCGTTCAATAAATGTAGATCTCGAGGTACTGTTTTTTTATGCTTATTGAACTCATTTGCAACAGACGTTGTAATTCTGGGTTTCATGTTTTCCAATACTCATCTGACTGTCGGGCAACAATTAATAGATAGAGCAAACGGCAATTTTTAAAAGGTGGCAATGAAGTAAGCATGTGAGCATACTTTCACTTTCCCACAAAACAGAATTCTCAGTGCTGACTGTGACAAAACTTCAGTGAAAAGTCAGTTTCTCAGTTTTACATAGTCTGACCTACCAACTGTTGTTATTGAGGTGGAGGTTCATGGTCTTGTTTTCAAGTGTGAGACTGAAAATAAAGTATCATAGACAGGTTGACTTCACTCCTGTATTTAAAAAATGAAAAGTACTTGGTGACAGATAAAGAATTATAATTAGAGGTAATTTACATGAAGGCACATTGCCAGGAAGAAGTAAATTCTACATTGATTTAACATTTTGACGTGATCTGTAATTTTACCATGTAATAGCAAAAAGAAAAGGAGGTAAACAGTGAATATAGTTGCTCAACCTGGTTCTTGTCAAGCCTTCACTTGGTGAAGATGTGTTTCATAGCGATAAACAAAAGAAAAAACTTCGTATGAAAACTTAGCGATTATTGAGCTTTCCAAATACCTCACATGATACAATGACATAACTTCTTCGGAAAGTAAGTCTAAGTATTTGTGCGTTGCTATCGATCAGCTTTAGTGTCGGGTAGGTTTTGTGACCTCTGCACAAAGGGCACAATTTCTACAAATTTTGAGGAGGATTTGCTCAGTTGCTCTTGGTTTATTTGTACAAGACCGAATAGAAAAATACTGCAATTAAAAAAAAAAAAAATGTCACGCTTAAGCTCTTTTTATTATTTAAGGGAAGCTCGAATGTTGGCTTTTGAGGCTTTGAGTTCTGATAACATACTTCAGGGCTAATTTGACTGCGCACAGGTAGTATCTGTGTAAGATTTACCACTTTGTACGGGCTGGAGACTGACTCTAACGATATACTTTGTTTAACAACGTGGGCTGCGGTTGCAATTTATTGTGTGTCCTGACGCTAATTAACAAATAAGTCAAGGCAGTGCTGGCAGCCTGGTTGTGAAATGTTGCAGCTCTGCCTGGTTGAGCCCTACGAAAGCACCGTAGAGTGGAGCACCCGACTCAATAGACCCGAAGACGTTTACGTCCTACAAGAGTTGAAGCGAGTACGGCAGGAGTGGGGCTTTATTCCAGACGTGGGGAAGATGAGGGCTGAAATCGGAGGTGCTGTAATACGGGAGGGATGCTGTGGTTTCTGCTGCTTTCGGTGATTGTCATCTACAGAGTCTTTCATTTACGTGTTTGTCTTTGGGTACCCAAAATATAGGTGCCACAATGTAAACGGGTACCCTACAAATAACAAGCCTGAGCTCTCTTCTTCCTCCTTCCCGTTTACATCGGTAAATCTTCAGAGCTTGGTAAAGGACTATTTAAATGCAAGAGAACTTCTTCTTTAAATAAAAGCCTTGACATGATGGCTTTTTGGGGAGAAAGATTGATGGAAAAGACAAAACAAAGTCAAAGACACATAATTTATATTCATCTTCCATCATAAGAAGGATGCATGGTTTGAATGGGTTGTTTAAAGCTCTTCTTGCAGTTATTTCACAACATGTACTTCACTTTTCCTTCTAGCAGGCGAAGTATATAAGAATTTACGTTCACCACTTCAAAACAAAGTACGATCTCATTGGATTTTGAGTTGCTGTAGATTGTCTTGGAGTATTACTAAAATTAGTAAATTAATATTATTTTCTCCCATCTACAGTTTGTGTGTAAGCTGTCTCTCTCTTGATCCCGAATCACAAGCTCACTCCATCCATCCTGGCTCTGTAAGGAGAGACAGCCATTCCTCTTTCTGTTACAGCTGACACTTGAAAATTCTCTGCTATTTTTAGATGATTTTCAATCGCATTTCTGTCCTTTGAAAAGAAAGAAAGAAAGAGGAAAAAAAAAAAAAATTCCTAGCCTTTAAATTTTTAACTTCCAGTGGGAGTTGCTATTGCAAAGAAGCCAGCTAGTCGATACAGCCTCATTAACACATTTGAACAGGTTCTGTTATACAGGCTTGTGTTATTGCGATGGCTCTTTTTTGTAGCTTTGTGGGAAATTGTTGGAACTTGACGGAAAGCAAAGCCGTGCAGGTTTTGAGAGTGTGGCTGCTTGCTCCTCGGTAATAACTTGTGAAAAGACGAAGTGGTGGTTGGAGAAACCATCCAGGCTGGAGATCGTACCCTGGTGTCACGGCTCTTCTTGTCCATCCTGATGTCACGCTGGGGCACCGGTACCTTCTTAGGCAATAAGAGAGATTTGGCTGCTCAGGCTTATCTTGCTCAGTATTTCTCAGTATCGAACTGTACCAGAAACCTGTGCTGCTCTTCCAAGAAACATTGTTTTCATCAAATGAATATTCCCTTTCATTTTTTGCTCCCCCAGGCGTTTTAACCCAGAGCAGTAGGCCTACTAGATATATGGCTTTAGAGAGAGGTATTTTTCATGGTTCTGAAATTTGTGAAGGAACAAAACACTTTTCAGCTAGCATCCCTTGGGCACAAAATGCCCCTTGCTATTGCCTGGAAACTGTTTGGGTTTGGTACAGTAACTTAATGTGGGAATTCTTAGCAAACCGTATAAATAACAGTGTTTATTTCACTGATAGCACTTACTCTTCCTCTTGTTGCACTTTTAAAGCTGTTGTCTTCGACTTGACTTGATAAATTTAGAAATCACATTATTGTCATAAAATAGCGTTACTTATAAAATCTCCAAAAGCAGAACAGTGCAGAGGAACCAGTGGAATAAAGTCCACAAGCTTGCCAGTGGACCTTTCCTGCTGCCTAATGTATGCAGAGACAGGCAAACAAAGGAAAATGTCTTTTGCTATACATGTAACATCTACTCAAAGAGCAATTGGCTTTCCTTTTGCCTTTTTTTTCCTCCCCTTCAGCTATCAGCTGAAGTTAACTCCGATTCACCGGTGTGGATATCATCCTGGGCTGGAAGGTTCCTGCTGTCCGGGTCGTTCCTCCTTAAACCAGAGATCCTCCCATTGCAAGGGGAGGAGGGGGCCCAAAGCATCCAAATCCGGCTGCCTGGAAGTCTATAAAGACTTAGTTTCCTTCCCATCTTGTTAATTTATAGGCCTTAATAGAAAAATTGCTTCCCCCCCCCCCCAAAAAGAGAGAGAGGGAGGAGAAAGTGGAAAGCAAAGCCAATTGCTAATCAATAACGACGATATTAACTATTTGTATGTTTTAAGAGCCAAAATGGTGGTGGTTTGGTTGACTGTGCTTAACTGCGCAGTAAGCAAAACAAAGCCTATAATTGAAATCAAACATGCTGTTAAATACTGATTCAGCCTACAGGAAACATAGGAAAACTGTTTCTGGTACTGGATGCTTAATTCTTTACATTTATGAGATAAACAAGGATATTTGAGTCAGAAATGGGATTTTGTTATTTTTCAAATGTGCAGCTTTGATGTTTGATTTAACTTCTGCTCCGTGTATTAGGCATATGCATCTATTTACTTTTTTTTCTTTACAGGGTGTTCCATTAGGTATGCTATTTTCCAAAGGCCTCCTGGGAAGCTTTTGCCTAGCTGTTCCCAGTAGTGGTGGAAGTCAAATTCCTGCACTTCTTAATGCTTGTTTAATGGACACGTGAAGTCCGCCCTGTAAGGTACTAAGTGTCTTTAATCTCTGACCGACTTGGACGAAAGTGCAACAGATAAATCTTTTGGAAACGCTCAGGGCCTGACAGGCCTGGTGTTAAAGACAGGATGTAGTGAGGAAATGTTCCTGTGAGGGTGTTATTTGCAAAGAGCCCAGGTGCAACGTTAGCTCCGAATTTCCTTTGTTTGGAGAGCGTGATGCTTCGTGAGAGCCGTCTGTGTTTCTAGGAGGGCTGCGCTTGGGTAGCACTAAGAGAAGAAATAGCCAGAGGCTTCGAGAAGGAAGATGGAGACTTTGCAGTGTTGCACATATCCACAGTGAAATTACACCAGCAGATAATCCGATTTTGGGTCCAAGACTGTTTTAACTTTTTCCATCCATTTCCATTTTTTTAAACTTGGTTCTGATTTGATAACAATAGGTAGGAAAGTAACAGGATTTTTCCTTGTTTTGCTCTGTTTGTCTCTCTATTTGGGACTGACCTTGCTCCTAAGATAAAAGATTATGTAAGAGATTCTCTCTTGTACGTACATATAAGTTACTAATGAGACAATATGAATAACATTTAATGTTTTACTTGCTGCTTGGCAATGTGGCTTCAACTAGAAGGAGAGAGCATTCTTTAAAAATACCGCGTGAAGATGAGAAAAGTTATTATAAGTCGTTTCGTAATCCCAATAAACCATTTAAGAGAAACACACACACCCCATGCCTCACCCCAGGTTCTGGAATCCATAACTGAATTTTTCTGCTGAGGACGTTAAAATAACATATACGTCTTCGGTTATGAAACATTGCTGCTGCTGGAATTTGCTGTGGATACAGAGGTAAACAAAAGGTCTGCTGGTCTTCACTGAAGTCACGTTTTCTTACCTGTGCTGGATAATTGTAATTTGGTATTTGACGGTAGTTTTCCACAAATAAGTCCAAAAATCTTAATTACATAAAGCAGTTGTGAGTTATTTGGGGTTTTTATGCCGTATGTATATATACTATATACATATATATGTATGTGTATGTGTAGTATTTCAGGAAATATGTGCCTTAGAATGTTTCTTAGGTGAAAATACTCTGAGTTGTCTCTGCGATCCGTTATTTCTCAATAATCAGATGCTTGAGTCGTGTTTAATCAGCTCGGAAAGCGTGCTTAATTCTTGCAGTACGGATGACTAGATTTTCATCAGTTGGGTGGTGTCTTTTAATAAAAGTTTTGCCTAGCCATCTGTATTTGATAGAGAGTGTCGTAAAATCCACCTGTTGATAACAGAAAGTGGGAGCCGCATCCAGGAGAGGTTTTCAAAGCCCGCTTGTCTTCAGCCGGGATTGCTCCAGCGCGGTGTGGGACCTGCCCGGCTCCGTGGCGCTGCTTCCCGGAGACCCACTCTGGAAAAGGGAGGTGGTCGCCGCTATGACGGAGGTGTGTTTGAATTCCATCCCCGCACGGCTCGTGGTAGCTGAGCCTGCGACCTCGTGCTTTGCCTGCTGGTAAGGGATGGGGAAAAAAGGAGATGAAGGATGCCATTTATTTCAAAACACGTAGGTGAAGGCTACTGAGAGGAAGGCGCTGGTCTCGGAAGCACTGGGACTGCGTTGTGCTTAGTCGCTTCCTCCTGCTCGGGGATAAGAGACAGTTCGATGACGGCTGTTTGCTGTTCAGGAGTTGGTAATGACTCTGTGTCCCTAATCGGGTACTGAAACTGAGTCAGACCATAGGGAAGACATTTTTGATCAGGCATAGTGTTTTCTGAGTGTTATAAAAAAAAAAAAATTTAAAAAAAAAAAAAGCGTGCGTGATGTGGCTATATTTAAAATGTAGTACATCTGTCAAGCGTCTAATTCTTTCCAAGATTTGAGGAGGTGACAAAAGTTGGAAATTGTCTTAAAATTTAGATTCAGATTTTTATTTTTTTTGCCCCCCAAGTTAGGATATTTGCCTGCTAGGCTTCCGCGCTTACCAGCGCTTCTTTGAAGCAGTGCGTTCAATAAACACTTAAGTAAGCGGCGTTATGTATGTATTTTGGGACTTGGATTCCGATTTGACTTGTATGAGCTTCGTGTCAGCCGTATACAAGCACGCAGCCAAAACGGTCATAAATTTGTGCGAACTGTTCTGCTGCTGCCATAATGGAGAAGGCTTTGCGGCGTTAGATTGTGCTGACAGCGTGTTATTTGTCTAACCCGTTCGGAGTAAAGGATTTGTTAATTCTTGCACTGCTTAGTAAGCACAGGAGTTGGACCGGGCCCCACCAGTGTTTGGTGCGGCTTTTTAAACGCTAAATCCTCGTAATTCAAATGGCACTCTCTTACAGTTACAATTGTTTCATTTCAAAGAAGAGACAGTTGTTTTTAATAGAATTACTAATTTATGGAAATAATGTGATTTTGTGTGTGTTTTAGTATAATCTTGGGGACTTTATGGTAACACAACAGTCTATGTGTGTGTGAAATACATAATACTTAGCAACTGCAGTTAATAGACATTGAGTATGTCTATAGTTTATCTAAATAGGACAACTTTAAATGTTGAAAATTACTTTCACAAATATAGGTGAAGAAAAATGGTGTTCTAAAAGTCCTTGCTGCTGTATTTAGGAGATTCAGTGTAAAATGAACATAAAGTACAAGAGTTAAAGCTGTAAACACAGACTTTGGGATCGGAAGGAGGATGGCTGGGAGTATTTATAAGAGTTTTTATTGCCCTTTCAACGCATATGTAAAATTACAGCTCTGCTGCAATGACTGTGGGAAGATTATCTGGAAAATTAGCCAGTGAAGTGTAGCCGATACTAGATGGTCATTGCAAGGGGTTAATCTTTTGATCTTTATTTATAGAATGAGGCATTTCTCAGACAAGAAGCAGTAATGAATTAATTAAGAAATCTGTGCTGCTACCTGGGCTTCTCAGTTGAGGAGGGGCCGGTGGCGCTGAGCCCCAGCGAGGTGCACGCTGGCACGGCAAAGGCAGAAAGCTGGGAGCTGGTAACGCCAATAACGTATTCCAGATGTGCTGTCCCGCTCCACGCGGCAGAGGGGGCGTGCGTTGTGGGAGCAAGGAAAGAAGGGATGGCAGCTTGAATTCAGTGGGGGGGCCGTAATCCAGCAAAACCAGCAAGGATCCCATCCCCACGCTTGAGTTGGGAATGGCTTTGCTAGACCCTTGTAGGATAAAGAAATGGGTTTGGTTTTTTTGAGCGTGCTGAGCTTTTTTAATTTTTTTCGTGTTGTGACTTTGCCTTGTCTCGTAAATTGAAGAAAACTCCCTTCCAAATGCCTTTCTTTAAAGAAAGCTTAAAATAAAGGTCTTGATTTATATACACTTGGATGTTTTTATACTAATATATAGTGGAACCATAACAAGTAGAAGATGAAATTTTACTCTCTAGTATTTACTCTTCCCTTTCCCTTGTCAGGGGATAAAAATCTATCACGCAGGCACAGTACGCAAACTGGAAAGATCACCGGGGCTTTTTAATAGGCAGTGTGGATTAAACGTATGGTACTTGCGCATGGATGCTGGGGTCAGAGTGAGCCAAGTGTTTGGCTTGAAAACTCTGTCCAGAGTCGCTATCTTAATTAAAAAAACTCCTCATCTGTAGCTGTGTAGCCCATTCCTGAAAAACCGTTGTCTAGACATTTGACTGGCTGGATGTATTATTTTTCTGATGCGCCTCTTCAGTGATCTGCCAGAAGGAGGTAAGTCAGCCCTAGTCGAGCTGCAGTTCTCCCTGTTCTCAGGTGTCTTGGTGTTTTGTGGTGTTCCTGCTTGCTCTAACAAAGCTTCTGCAATGGTTTATTCAGTTTCCGGTTCTGTGAAATTTAACTATTGCTAATGTGAGTTGGTTGGGTTTGGTTTTTTTTTTGTGAAGCTTACTAGATGCGTCCTGAAAACGTGAAGGTGAAGTGTTGGCTTGCTGTAACTGAGATTTCTACCATATGGTCTCCTGGGTGACTCCTAAAACCAGGAATGAATGCCTAGCAGCCATACACGTGTTCACTTCTGAAATATATTTGTGGTAGAACGAGTGACACAAAGTGCTGGTATGTGCCGAGGTCGGGTAATGAGCTCATTTATTGATAAGAAGCTGCGCCAATGCTTTGTTGACAGTGATGCTCAAAATGCTGAATTTGAGGTTTGCCCAGAAATCCAGGTGCCTGCTACTGTAGCAAAGTTAGGCTATATAGGGAGTACTTAAAATTAGCATTATTGTTCTATGGGGGACACAGGGTGTATCGCTTGATAATTCTGTCTTACACAACTGTTTGTCTGCAAATACTCTTTGTGCCGAGAAGGGAATATTTTCTCATTTCCCATCACAGTCCCCATTTTCTACCTACAGCATTTTTCTCCCCACGTTGAAGTAAGGGGGAAGACAGGGGAGAATTGAACTTTCCCGTTGTAGTGTGACAGTAGAAACAAGTTGTGGAATAATTTGAGGTCTCGAAAAGGTAAATCTGTATTTGGACATTAGAATGAGAAGAGACAGGGGGACTGTGAAGCTACTGGACATTGGTGTTTCAAAACCAGGATGAAGAACTGCAGGTTCAGCGTGGCAGCACTTGGAATCTCTTCACCGATACGGGAAGGTGCAGTATTTTTAAGGAAGAATGTCCACTTTATCTCCTTGGGAGCTTCTTGCCCTGCGGTCCAGTGTTCGTTTTGCTCTCCTTTGCCTGGGTAGCAGGGACGCATTAGCGATGGTTTCCCAGTTTGAGGAGATGGTTTCTCTGCATCTTTTGTTAGTTTTTCACTTCCCGCGTTTGTGGTTGGAGCTGAGTGTTGTTCCTCGAGATGGAAAGAGGAGAAGTTGTCATGAATTTTCAGTTTTGTTTTTTTTTTTCTTTAATACAAAACAGACAATGATTTATCTTACTGCAATGTTATGGTAGTTCTAGAAGAGGGAGGGGTTTTATGTGACATTTATTTGGGAGGAAGGAAGTGATTCTTTAATGCTCTAAAGTTTTCTGATGCTGCCTAGCATTTGGGGCGATTCATGCTGTTTCCTGAACAGAATTTTTGGATGGTGGAGATGGAAAGAGCATCCTGCAGCAGCAACAGTACATCCAAGATGGCTTTTGTTGTTCATTTGTAATAAGCTCTCCCCAAAGTAAATTCTAAGACCTTTAAAACGTGGGAGAGGCCTCTGCTTGTCCCATGAGCAGAAAGTGATTAATTCAGGAAATGTATCCAGCTAGTATTTGACTGTTTTGAACACAGAGACTACTTAGCATGACTGTTCATGTGAATACTGCTTCAGTTGTGAATGTGTCTCCATGTGTGGAGGAATTGGAGTTTTTGAACTACGAGTATGCCCTGTACAAAAAAATTTACATATTTTTGGTTGCAATTTTATCAGCCAAGACAGCAGAGAGACCGAGTGTACAATAAGAGATGAAAAGATAAACGCTAATGTGAACCTTTACAGCACAGTCAGTAGGTTGGCGAGTTCCTTCATGTTTGCCTTTCAAATATACTCTGATGAGATTTGGAGCTTTAATGGCTTAATTTTTAGAATACATTGCAGTTTTGAATTTCAAATTTTTTAAATGAAATCTACTTAACTAAGAAGTTAGTTGGGGGAAAAAAATGTTTTCAAAGAATCTGAAGCAAAAGGAAGATTAATGGCTGATTTTTTTTTTAATTTTTTTTTTTTTTTTTTTTTTTTTTTTTTGGTCCAGTGGGAGATGATTAGTTCCCATGGTGTTCTGAGCACAGAGATGATGGTGCTTCTCTGTTCCGTGAGCTCAGATGCTGGCGTCTCTCCGTGGAGGTTAGTTTTTCTTTTTGGATGCTCCTTTCCATTCCTGACTGCAGATTTTAGGGGCCGCATAGGAGTTGAATTTTCTCAGTGAAGCACAAGCTACTACCTATGATAACTTGTGCGCTTCTAAAGAAGGATCAGATTTGCTGGTAGATCACGCTCCCTCCCCCCAAAAAACCTGACAGCTGTTTTAAGAAGTTATTTTCAGGCTGGAACGTGAAACTTGGAAGAGAACCAGAGTCCTTTATAGACAAACTTAGCCATTCCCCCCCCCCCCCAAAAAAAACTCTGTACTTGTTGATCGTATGTTAATGCTGCAGTTATTACTTGTAGTTGATCGTATGTTAATGCTGCAGTTTATTTCCCCTTTTTATTTACTTTAATGTTTTTTAAGGTTTGTTTGCTTATAATTCAAAAGCATAAACAACTGGAGGTAGCAGTGGACTTTGCAGTGGGAGTTGTAATAGTGTTTCCAATGCAATTTGCTGATGTAACACACGTTGTGAAATAGGAAAGGTAGGATTTACGGATATTGGTATTATTAGGGTTTCTCACCGTAGAACTGAAGAGCAAAACTTACTTCTGAGCGATTATCTCACATATTTTGCTGCAAGTTTCCAAGGTCCCATAGCACCATGGTGGCTTTTCTCAAAATATTGTGGCTTATTTAGATAAATTTTCAGTGTTTGTTTTCTTTGTTCTCTTAGGCATTATAGCAGCAAAATATTTTAATGGGACGGAAGCTGTTAAGGGTCAATAGTTATTCCTAAATTTTCTTTTGTGTTTTTAATTGCTCATTAGATCGCATCTTCTGAGAAGTAAATTAGAGAGCAGTTTTGTGATGGCATTTGGAAAAACTGGGAGGCAGTGGGGAAGTGGAAGTCAAAGGGCGGTTGGGTGACACTGCGAGGGAAGAGGTTGTAAGAAGCTGAAATCTGTAGAAAACCAACCTGAATCGCTTTTTGTGGGTTGTTGCTTGTTTAGTCCTTAAATCTCATAAATTTTGCTACAGTAATAGAAGAAACAACAAGAAAAGATGTGAGTCAAACGGCAGAGAGTCCGTAGGAGAGCAACTGAGATAGTTTGATGTCTAGAAACGAGAGGAAAGGAAGCCAGGGCAAGAAGCCCCGTACTGAAATCGCTGCAAAAAGGCACTGCGCGTGTTGCGGGGGGACAGCAAAAACCAAAAAAGTAGTTAATGAACCTTCTGTAGTGGACTTTGGAGGTCTGGCCGGGGGGAGGCGAGTGCCTGGGCTGGTCAGCAGTCCTTCGAGCCTCTTCATTTCTTACTTCTGTCAAGGTAACTCACCACCTTCTGGAAAGGATCAGAAAGCTGTGAATTGTGGTGGATTGCTGCCATAACAGTTTAGCTGAGCCATGCCACTGTAAATAAAGACACAGTATTTCAGCAAGGTGGCATTAAAAGAATTTTAATCCTCTTTTTGCATAATTTGGCCTAGAGCAGTTGCTGGTTTACTGCTGCAGGGGGGTGGGGGGAGATCATTGGGTTGGGGTTTTTTTTGTGTTGCGAACTGTGTGGCTTCTCCAGGACACAGGATAAAAGAGAACCGCTCCGCTTGAAGTCCGTGGGGATGATCTTTGCTGTCATGGAGTAATAATGGGATGCTAAAGCTATGCCTTTCCTTTCTACGGAGGTTTAGTACCCGGCAGCCTTGGTGGCCCAGCCGTGTGTTCCCAGAGGAGCCCAGGGGTGCACGGGTATGCAGGTTTGCCCACACAGGTCACAAGACGGTGACCCAGATGTGTGTTGGTGTCCTGGTGCCTATTCCAGAAATGAAAATGTGGTGTTGAACAGCTAATTGAACGCTTGCCCTCCCTCCCAGTGACAGCAGTCAAACAGAGCAAGGTGCATCATGGGGTTAGTTGTTCCTTTTGTTTCTTTTTTTTAAGACTTAATCAGTCTCCGCTTCTTATTACCAAAGTTTTTTCTTGTTGGTAGAAATTCAACGTGCAATGATGTCCGTTTTTATCTTTGCTATGCACGCATGGGCGGGTATATAAATAAATGCATCGATTCTGTCAGTTCAGAACCGAGGGGAAAAAATAAAAATACTGCGCACTAATGTTTCGGCAGTTTGTTCTGCCTTTGATGTGAAAACCATCGGATGCTGCAGCCGAATAAAATGCCAGCATAGAAGCTGGATGTGTCCTGACAGTGTGGCTGTCAGCAAGGGGGTGCCACCGTGGGGGCAGCCGGTGTCCCTGGCGGGTAGATGTGACAGCCCGGGACCGCGCTGCGCGTGAGCGGACCTAGCTGTTGTGAATCCTCTTTCTCCGCTTATCTATGTTTGACTTGGCCAGCCACATCCAATTCCAAGGTGGTTAAGCCAGGCTTAACCACTACGCCGGCCATCCCTGGTCTGAAGGTGTTTTTGGCGTGGGTGCACTTGTATGATAAGTTTTTGCGATTAGAAATGTATTTGTTGTTGGAATTTATTGGGCTCTGGCCTGCCAGCCTTGCCGTAATATTCCCAGGTCTGTTTAACTGGAAGCTTCCCTCATGCTGTCTAAACTTGCAAAAACAAACCAGACATAACTATTTGGAAATGTTGTTGTGTGAGCTGTTCATTCTGTGTATTTTCCAAATTTATATTGCCCACAGTAAGATGAAAGTGAAAAAGTCGGTGATTTGGGTGAAAGTAAGAGCCATGAATAGTAAAAGATCCATTTCCTCTTCGGCTTTGTGTAAACAAGAGCACGTGTGTGTCATGAAAGATTCTCAAATATTTTCTCATTTCTTTTTTCTTCTTATCTCCCCCTACAACCGTATAGGCTTGCATATTGATAAGCAGGTCAGTATCAAAGCACAGGTATCAAAGATTAAGAAAATAAACTTGATCTTTTGATTTTGCCAAAGTTGGCAAGTGATGGAAACAATACGCGTGTGTGAGAAAACATTCTCCGAGGTCGGTGAACCTAATGACTTTATTGGAAATATTTCAGACTTAATGCTTCTCTCAGCTATGAGGGGAGACATCAGATAATTAATTTAATACCATGCTAGCAGTTCGCTCCTTGCAGTTATCTACAGGGAGACTAAATAAAAATACCTTAGAAAAAACATGTGACTAAGATCAAAATATCCTCAGGGGAGGATCACTTCAAGGGCTGTTTTTAGGTACCTAAACTTGAGACTGTCTTCTCTCCCCGCGCCTCCCCCCCCCTTTGGTTTTGTATGGTGTTTTGGTTGGGGGGTTTGTGGTTTTTTTATAATCAATTCTGTTCATTTTCATAATCAGGAAAATTGTTGCCTTGAAGTACTAGATTTTGAAGAGTCTCAGGAAGCTTTAGGGAATTGTGGTGTTTATATTAATCATTTTATGCCGGCGCTCTTACCTAAGAATTTCTTTGCGTCTCTATAACTTTTTATATGTCTTTAATTTTCTTGTTAAATTGCACAGGGCCATGTTTAATATGGAAAGGCTGTCGGTGCATTTTTGTATCCAGTTTTCTTAATAATTTGTTCTGTCTTTGAGTTTGCAACTTGAGTCTTTTATTTGTTTTTGTTCAAGTCTGGTGTAGCAGTGCCAGATTATAATTTAATTATTTAAATTTCTCCATTTAAACTTCCTTACAACTTAAACATTTTGTACTACATTGAACTTTCATGAGTCTTGAACTTAGGCTGCACCTTGCATTTAATCTGCAATTTGAGATCACAGTGGGAGCTGTGTCTCTAACTCACTTGGATCTATGTGTCCATAAGTTGTGGAAACCAAGTTTTAAATTCAGATTGGGGGGAAAAAAATCAAAGTAAAAATATGTTTTGCGTGCCTTACTGGGGCTGTTCTGCTAGAAAGCAAACTGTGTCAAGCAATTTGAAGTCCATCCTTATTTCATACAGCGCGTTCCCAAGAAACACCAGGGAGAACTGGTGGCTTGTTTCTCCGGTCTCCCACTCTTGTGGGATTGATGTAATTGGGATAGATCTGAGATTTAGCTCAATAAACTAAATCCCGTCTCTTGACAGAAAGGAAACAGGCCCTTTAATTTCTCCATCCGATTGCCAAACATGGCGGGGGGGGGGGGGGGGGGGGTTCAGTATTGCTGGAGTTGGACGTTGTTTGCTGGAGGACAAGAGAATGCCCACCAGGCTGGTGCTGAGCCTGTGCCGGTGGTGGCCACGGTGCGTTTCTCTGTGGGATTTTCCGTTACAGGAGGTTACGTGTTTCCCTTGAGTGTTCTGCAGTTTTCCCATGTCCATGAGCTTGTGCTAATACCTAACCAGCAAAGCTACATCCCTACAAATCATCCCCCAGGCTTGGCGTTAATGCAGAGGTGTTCTGCCTTCCCCCCGCTCCATGTAGATGAGGATTGTTGAATCGCCTTGGCTTCCCAATTGCCATTTGGAAAATTTGGTTTACCTTCTTGAATAAAATCTTAGAAATGTTTTCCTTTCCCGCCTCCAGCTTCTTACTTTTCCGCATGCCTCTTCCCTTCCTTCCAGTCCTTGCTTCCAGCTTTCCACTCCGAGATTGAAGCCACAAGAAGAGGTTGATTTGGAGTTCGGTACAACTGAAGGAGTGAAAAGCTGAAGCAAAGGGAGTAAATGAAGTAATGGGAGTAAGTAGCCGGGGTAGATGGTTGGAAACTTGGGCAGCAGATCTGCTGATGGATGGTGTTCCTCCTCAGTCTGCAGCACACCAGCTACAGGGGTTTCCCACTTCCTCCGGCCTCTCGTTTTCTTCCTTGTAGTTGTCCAGTTAATGTGCTCGTCAGGACAGGATTCCCGAAGAAACAACCAAAAATTTGATGGAAAGGGTCATAGTCATCTTTTAATTTTAGATGGACTGTGATCTTGGAACATTATGCAATCTCGCTGTTGATGAATCGGCGGTGAATCTCCAAGCTGTTCATTCTTCAAAACCTGTTTTCGGTAGTTTTAATGCCATGAAAATTTAAAGAGGCAAATGGCTGAGTAAGTGGCAGAGTAGCTGAGCACCGGGTTGGTTCCTCTGCGGGAAAGGAGCCGGTCTCTGGTGGGCTCGGAAGCGCCATAAACCTTTTTCAATCCAAGTCGTTTGTTTTAACTCCGGTTTTATGGGATTTACAATAGAGCAAAACAGAACGTAAAGAGTACAATATCTGGAGCATCTCTCTTGCGCTTGGAAATAAGTGAGTACTAGGAAGGGAAAAAGCAGGACAACTATGGGGAGAACAGCTTGCTCGGGGATGCCAGCGCCGCCGGACAGAGCCCGGAATGGGTCCTCCCCGCCTTCCCCCCCCTCCGTGGACTGCAGCCACCGACTCGGGGGGCCATAAAAGGAAACAACATTTCTTGTCAAAATACAGCTGCCCAGCCTGTTTGCTTTCTGGGAAAAATGTCCAGTAACTCTGCTGATCCAGCCTTGTGATGTGCAGATTAAAAGTATAAACATTTACTTGCTCTTAACTAGAATCGTTGGCTTTTCAGAACCCATAGGGCAGGGGAATAACGTAATGCTGCTGACTGATGAATGGTCCCCGTGTAGCAATGTAAAGCTTAGAGAGGTTTAAAGTTCAAAACAGTTTGCTTTTTTTTTTTAAAAAAAAAAAATCTCTTATTTTGTCAGGAGGAATGCAGCAAACAAACTCATTATTTGCAAAAATCATGCATCTTTGAAGTAAACTCATTTTTGAATAAAAAGTAGCAAGGATTTTTCTCCCTCATCATTTAGCTGGAATTATTTATAATGCTTTTCTCTTACTGCTCAGGGAATTTTAAATTTCTATAGGCTCTTTAAATGATGCAAGGAAGTGTTCTGTTGGCATATAATGTCAACTAAGTGAGTGGAAAAGTAAATATTTAAGGCTGACATATTGAAGTATAAATAGTGGTTACTGTGTGTAATGTTTCAATTGTAAAAATATTTCTCAAGGTCTGTTAGTATGCACCGTTGCTTGTTCAAATGCTTGCGTTTTTTGAAAGTTGCGTTTTTATTTTGGAAATTATATCTAAAATTGGTCACAAATGGGTCTTTGACAGCTGCGGTGCCTCGGATCCCTTACGTGTTTGTCACTCGTCTCCTGATGAAGGTCTGATCCGCTTGTCAGCCAACGCAAATTAACAGGCGGCAAAGTTTATCATTCCCTGAGGTTTATCCATATTCCAGGTTGGATTTGGAGCTGGCTGTCTCATCCAAAAATGAGGAAGATGGTGGGCCAGGGGGAGCTGGCTTCAGCAAACACCGCTGTTGGGGCAGCTCCGCAGTGCAGCACTCCCTAGGGAAGTTCCTCCGGGGGATGCTCACCTTGCCCCTTACAGGTGCTGTTAATTAACTTTCCTCACCTCAGGCATCTCGGCAGGCAAGCGGAGTTTGGGTTCGCTCCCTCTCTTTGGAACTTGATCTTTAGCACTTGGGTTTTGCAAGAACAGGGTATTTAACCGCACCTCGTGTCTTGAAGTACCTTGTCCCCTGGCCTCGGTTGAGGGACTCTCCTCTGGGTTTCCTGTTCTCACGGATTTAACGAAGATTGTGAGTGTTGTTTTAGCACAGTTCTTGTGTTTAACAGTAATTATACAAGCTTTACTGTATCCTATTTGTGTCATCAAGACTGGCTGGCTTCCACGTGGGCACGAAACCAGTGAGATGGAAGCTTTTAGCGTGCTTTGACATTGCACAACAGCTGTACACTACTTAAAGCTAAAGTTTAGCTCAGCCTGAGCCAACCTGACATTTGAACTTAATGTTTAGCGTGTTTTACTTTAGAAATAATATTACAGGGAGGCGTCCTGCAATTGAAAAGGGCTGTTACGATAACAGGTAGCACTCAGCTGGAATTCCATTGATAATTATACCTAAATCTGCTTCGGACATTTTTATGTTTTGTGTGTAAACCACTATTTTATTAAAAGCTTCGTAAAAGGGGAGTAGTGTGAGAGATCTTTCTAAATTTCAGCTCTTAAATTTTCCAGCTCTTAAAATACTGAGTTTAAAATGCAGAAATCCAGTCTTGGATTGCACTGCAGAGCTGTGAATACACTGGAGCCTTTCAGAGTGTTTTCTTACCTTTCTGCAATGTAGCTTGTTCAGCCCAGATTAATAAATTTGTCAGTGCCATGCACGGTTATAAGTGTTAATTATCATAGTCTCCATAGATGCTGCTGCTATCTCTGTCAGCTCGTGCTTTCTCTTGTTTATTCTGTCTTTAACACTGTCTGCTGATATTGAGTCATATTTTGAAGCTGTGGTTTGGAGATGCCTTTTGAGGATGGCAAGCTCTGCACCAGCGAAGCGCTCTATTACATGACTTTCTCGAATAGCGACTTCTTTTGGTGGTAACTCGTACCTCCTCCTCCTCCTCCTCCCGAGCCACCGGCAGTCTTCACGGCAGGGTGGAATTTTTGGTCTCTGGTCAGAGTAGCCCCATACACGGTTAGTTTTGCATAGCAGCACAGGGACCGCGGCCAGGCAACTTCTGTTTCTACCTGGCTGCCCTCGTGATGGGATTATAATACTCATGGCAAGGGTGTTTTCGCGCTACTAGCTGGGTCCGGCAAGAGGAGAAGGAGGATGAAGGGCAACTGCTTCCATTTAAACTGAGTCATCCGGTTGTCACCGCCTTAGGAAAGGCAACTGGGAACAACACAAACCCGTCCCCGAGTAATATTTGTGGTCATGGTATTCGTTGACCGAATTGTATCAGTAATTTTTATTCATTGAAAAATAAATGCTTCCTAAAAGCTTTTGTGGCCAAGAAAGAAAAGTATCCAATCTTTTTTTCAGTGGTTGTTAAATATGTACAGTGAAAGATGGTTATGTATTCAGTAATAAATACTTGCTCTACCACTCCCATACCTGTGATCAGGGTGATGTAGTAGCATTTTTACTGTTAGCGTAATATAAGTAATTTATTTAGTAAATATTTCATATATTAGTTTCTAATCTAATATATAATTATACAATAATGCTAATGAAAATCAAGAACATTCTCTTAAGTGCTCTAAAACCAAAAAAAGAAAAAAAAAATCTCTTTCCCTGTGAACTCTGGTTTAAATAAACAAGATAGATGCAACAGAGAGATACAGGCTGCGGCAGAAATAATTCTATATTCAGGGTATGAATATACCTACATATTTTCTTTTAAAATGCGATTTTAAAAAGTACTACCTAATGTCCTATCTGATACATTTAAAAGTCGAAAAGCTTTGTTCGCAACCATCAAACGCGCTGTGCTGCTCGTGCTAGACAGGTAACGGAGGCTGCTTGGTTAGCACTTAATGGAAGTCTGATCTTGCCAACTTTCCTCTTACGGATTTGCTCCCTCCTCCATTTGATCTGCTGCGTTTCTTGGAGCCGGCTGCTCCTTTTCCATCTCGCTGATTCCTGAATTGGTTTATTTCTCTGACATACCTGAGTCAACGCTCGGAAGGCGTGGGAGAGCGAGGTTGCCCTGCAGCCCGCTGTACAGCAGGAAGGTCCCCAGGCGCACTGCGTAGCCGATAAGGTGTCGTTGTGGTACTACAGAGCTCACCACAAGCTCTTCTTACTTCCTATTTTTCTCTAATGGTGCCTTTTTTTTGTTAGTTTGGTGGGTTTTTTTAACCACTTCTACAGACTGCTCGTTTGCCACGTTTCAAACATATTCATGTGCTTGAGTCCACGTGGTTCCAAAATAAGCTATACAAACTCATTTATACATTTATAGCCTGCTTTACATTTTGTTGCAATTCTTAAATCCTATCAGTAATTGATTAGAAATGTTCTTCAGGGAGGCTCGAGGTGGTACAGTCAGCTCTCTGAAGGTGCTTGCTTTGTGCTCGTTTCCTTTCTATTGCTGGAAAAACGAGATTTTTCTCACCAGACACTACCGTGTCCAGCTGTTTGGATGCTGATAGAGTGATACACGTAGTAAGAAGGTCAGAGCGGCCAGTAGATCCTTCCCTAACCTCAGAGCTCAGAAAGGGCCAGCGTGCTTTGGGAGGTAGGAATCCCTGATTTAGCTGTCGCGAATAATGTGTATTTCTGCCTATAGCAGTATTAGCTCCAATACACTTGTGTAATTTATAAAGCTTTAATACCAACAGGTTTTACAGGTTGTGTGCAGTCAATTCTTATCCCACAGTGATACATTGAGCAAATGCTTAATTTCTTTTATTGCCTCAGAAGTGCTAAATGCTAATTTATGATGCAGTCGCGTTCGGGTTGAATCTTAATTTTATGTGTGTGTCACTTAACAACAGATGCTTTGGGGAGTAAAGACTCCTATAATTAGATTTGGCATGTGTTTTCATGATAGGTGAAATAGTTTGCATGCTTCTAGAATAAATATTTTCTGCAGCCTGTATTTATAATAACGGTAAACAATTGAACATGTTAGCTCCGAGTCCTACATGTTTAGTGTAAGCTGTGGCTTTTGGAACATGTACCCTTGTGATTCTAAAATATTGAGTCCTTTCTAATGGCATTTTTTGGTTGTTGTTTTAATAGTCCAAAAAAGGGAAAGATCAAAGTGCAGCCTGTTCTTTCCTGCCCTTCTAGATATACAAAACAGCTGCAAAGCACAATCAGCTATTGTAGTGATATGTGCCCCAGGTCTATAAATAGACATGAGGCTTCGAGCTTGAACTGTGCTGCGAGAGAGGCCAGGGGATTTTTTGCTTGGGGTTACTAAGCATTCCCTCGCTTGTTTGTGGGTTAGAACCATAATTTCCTAGGCTGCTATATTCCAATTAAATTTGAATTCAAAATGATTTTACCGTGAAGGCTTTACATGACTTCACTGTTTGCAGTTTTCTCATTCCCTGGGTTTTTTTAAGCTGCTTTTTTTTTTTTTTTTTAATCCAACACACAAGAATTTTGCAAGTTTCTAAGGGAAACCAATTTAAATACAAGAAGCGAGTTGTTTACCAAAAGTATATTGCTGTGATGTATGGCCTTGGTGGGAAGTTTATGGGGGGTGCATATGAAAAGTGAGAATCTGAATCCCATTTCATTAAATTGTGGTCTGGACTCTCCTTCAACCTGGAAATGTGTAGGGTGCTGCTCGATAAGAGCTTCGTGTTCTTTTGAACTGGAAAGTAGGCGGCTGCTGCAAGTACGCTCTGCCTCACTGCGCAGAAGAGTAATAAAATCTGTATGGCATATTTAGAGCTGTTAGAGCTGTTCCCAGATTTTTTTTTTTTTTTAATTCAATATGCCGCATACTTTTTATTCATCATGTTAGCTCCTATTGGAAGAGCTGTTGAGAGTGTGAGAGCTGGGGACTTGTTAGATGATTGGAGAAAAATTAGTGTGTTTGGCAGAAGTAAGGTGTTGGAGATAATTTGGGGTTTGAGTATCCAGGATGTGGTTGAAGCTGCTGCTGGCGGAGGTGAAGGAGACTTGAAACTGCTCATCTCCCTTCCGTGCTCTCTCTTCCTGAAAAAAATAATATTGATTCCCATTGCACTGCAGCAACATTAGCACCTAACAATATCGGTAATGCTGTCCCTCTCTAAATTTACTTGAGCAGGAGTGATGAAAATAGCTACTTTAGCATTTAAAATTAGTACTAACTAAATTTAAAATTAGTGCAACCTTCACGCTTTGGGTCAGGTGAACCAGTTCATCTCTTGAGCCTTTCTTCTTTCAATGATGGGACTTGAAATTTGGTTTATCACTGTATATCAGGAGTGATGTAGAAGGTCTTGCCCCATACAGGCATCTCACTGAAGGTGTTTCATGAAGTTTTCAGTGCATAAATGCAATTTCAGTATATATGGTCAGCATTTTCCAAAACCATGTGAGGTTATGGTAGAAATTCCTCAGTCAGAGAACAGAGTGGGAATTTCTAATACACTTGATGGTAAACAGTGTTGTTTCTGAAGAAATAGCAATAACAATGTTGAAGGAATCATCTTCAAATCTCAACTGAAAAAGATACTTTTCTCTTTTTTTTTGGGTTTTTTTTTTTTTAAATAATGTACAGGCTTATAATATTTGTTGCAGGACTTAGAGTATAAGATGCAGGAACATTTAGAGGGCTGCTGTTCTGACTGATGGTGATGGTTACTGAGCGGTGTCTGCTCATGGTTTTTGTCAGTTGGTCAAAATTCATGATGAATTCAGATTTACCTGAATTGAAAAAATTCATCTAGTATGACCTTTCTTTGTGAAGGTTAGGGCACAAAGAGGAATTTTTAAATCAAATATGACGAAAACTTGGAAAACTTCCTCCTGCCTCTGTATTCTTCTGCTGGACCGATGAGAATCTGAACCAAACAGACACGTAACACATCTTTGAGACAAACAAAACTTTACTTTTGGTTTTCTGTGTGGCAGTCATTTGGCTTCACAGAATAACAGGTTGTTCAGGGACCTCTGAAGGTGGCTTGTCCAAACTCGTGCTCCAAAGAGGTTTAGTTAGAGCTGGTTGCTGGGAATCTCCCCAGCCGTAACTTGTC
The DNA here is from genome assembly GCA_013398295.1 of Chionis minor. Taxonomy (NCBI): domain Eukaryota; kingdom Metazoa; phylum Chordata; class Aves; order Charadriiformes; family Chionidae; genus Chionis; species Chionis minor. The sequence goes on from VZSF01007137.1 coordinate 72,333, forward strand.
CACATCGCATCTTGCCCTGTCGCTGTGCGCCTCTGAGGAGAGTCTTCTCATACCCTCCTGTTAGGTAGTTGCAGTCTTCTCCTTTTAGAGCTGTCAAAACCCAGCTCTATCCTCACCCATCATGTGCTTCAGCCCCCTACTCATCATGGTGGCCCTCCCTGGTATCACTCCACTGTGTTAGGTGTCTCTCTGGTTTGGGGAGCCCAAAACTAGACATGGGTTCTCCAAGTGCCATCTCAAGCGTTCCCTGGTGTGCTCTCATTTGCTGAGGTCTCACTGAATAGCAGCCTAGTCTGCCAGTCTCTTGACAGCTCCCAGCATGTCATCGTGTCCCATCCCCCCAGTTTGGCATTGGCCATGAATTCGGTGGTAATGTAGGGTTGTTTTCTCACTCAAAATGAGATCTGCAAATTGAGGAGCTCCTGTTCTTTGTAGCGAGGAGACAGATCAAACCCATGTACCAGCACTGGGTGCTAAGTAACTCCATCTGAGAGGTCCCCAGTATTTTACCTTCTCAGCCTCAAGAAAACAGACCATTTCTGAAGCACAGCAGAATGGGGAGGGGGAAGTGCCAAAGCTCGCTTTCATGCTGAGACGGTTACGTGGGCAGAGAGGACTCGTGTCTCCATAACCCCTGCAACTCATCTCTGTGGAGGCAAGCATAGTAGGAGAGGCTGAGAGAGGAAGGATCAGTCTCCTCCCCTCTTCCTGCAAACTGTATGGAGGATTTCAGCTGTTTTCCAAGGACTTGGACTCTTCCTTAGTGTATGTTTTGGTGAAACCTGGTTCCTTGCGTAGGAGCGATTGCAGAAAGCAGCCGGAGAACTTCATCACAAAACCTCTTTGTGGTGGTGTGGGCTGGACTGTCTTCATACTGTCGCACTTGATGCAGTCAGTGGCTCCTCTCTGCAGTGGAAGGGTGCGTTGAGCCTACTCAGTAAAGTAGGGGACTTTGATGCCTGTTTGCCGGAGCCGGTCTGACATGTTCAGTTTCTGCCCGTCAAGGAGCTTTCGTTTTACTGCTGGCAGCAGAGGGGTCTGCAGAAAGGATCTGGAGAAGGCAACAGGCAACTCCATAAGCAATCCTTGGAGGCCATCGCCACTCTTGGCTTGGAAACATGTCCCAATGTCTGTCTAACCTGTCCGTGGTTCTGGGCTGGTCCAGGCCCTTCTCCAGGGAAGAAGCTGGCCAGAAGTTCCCTTTGGACTGCCCGGCTTAGAGCCTGTTTCTGACTCCTCTCTCACGAGACCTGCCTTGTGTCGTCTCTTGAGTGCAGCATAAGATTTGGAAGTTCCGCTCTGGCCTCAGTTTAACACAAATCCGTGGTTTTATCCCCCTTTTTTTCTGGAAAAATATTCCCAAATTTAATGACAAGACCGGCTTCTCGTTAGAATGAGAGAAGCAGAGGGGATAAAAACGTGTGGATCCAGAGATGTGCGGATCCACCTGGTTACAAACAAAAGTGGAGGGAGGGAAAGGAATCTCTTTTGTTCTCCTCTTCAGAACAGAGGGGCTTCCTCTGGAGGCACTGCTGCAAGCGCAGCATGAACCTGTGTTCCTCAGCCATGTACATCCATGGAGTGTCCGAGGAGATACTGGCCGCTGGGAGGGTTTGCAGCCGCAGCGCTGCCGGGGCTTGCGAGGGCTGTGGGAGCGGGAGGAGCTGCACCGGGGACACTGCTCTCCTCTCCTTACCTGCTCTGTCAAGATAATAAAGATGTCAAAGAGCCTTTGGGGAGGTCAGTGGATTCTTTGGTTTGGACTGGAAGATGATGATGTCCTCTAATTTTCTTTTCCCAGAAAAGAGCCTGTGAAGTTTAGAAGGGTTGGTTTCGCAGGGCGGGTTCTGTATTGTGCATTCCTCTTTTTAGGGAGCAGCAGGCTCCGGCACCCTTGCCCGGCATTTTTAGTGGGCCAAAACGGATTTAGCCTCACTTCAGTACCCGGTGGTTTTATTTATTTGCTTTTGAGAGCAGTAACTAGCTTGCGTCTTCCTGAAGTACCGTTTTTTTTCCATGAGATCGTATTTGGTTCCTGATGTTGTTAGGGGCCTCTCAGTTGGACTCCTGCAATCACCTTGTTATCTTGAACAAAGCGTAGCTGTTGTGATAGTCTGCACAACAGTTGCCCGTTTGAGTTGGCAAATCTTTTGCTGAACTTGCTGTACCTTCCAGTAGATAAAGTGGCAATCTGAAAGCAACGCAGGCTTTACACCAGAGGAATCAGATTCAGGCTTTGCTGAGCGCAGCTACATTTTATTTCATTTATTTATTTATTTTTTACCTCCAGGCTTCTGCGCTTGCTGGTTTGCCTTTGCGAAACTGCGCTTTGCGAAAGCGCAGCTCTCCTGGCTGCGTGCGCCGTGCCGCTCCAGCTGAAAAGACAAATGCCTTGCTTGTGCTTTGGTGCTAATGGGAGAGCAGACTTAAAATAATCAGTTTTCCTCTAAAGTAAACAACTTTTATGCTTCTGACATCAAAGATGAAAAGCACACCTCCTTTTAAAATCAGAGCTTGCTCCTTAAGATCGTGGCAGTTCCATAAATTTAAAAAAAATATATATTGTGTATGCTTCATATGAGAAATTCTTTTTAAGAAACACTATATGATTTCCGTATTCTGTATATTCTTCATATTCTACAATCGGGACACCCAGCTGTTGTGCGATACCTTCGGTAGATGGCTGTGACTCAGTGGACCCCTCCAGAAACTATTAGAAAAGTATTTCCTTTCTCGGTTGTAAGTTTTATACGCCCCTGTTCCCGTATCCCAAGTGAACTCTTACATGAAATTCCAATGGCCTGGATCAATGAGAAATTAAAACGTCTTTTCTTGGACTGGGCAGCTAATTGGGGGGGCGAAAAAAGACACTGAATTATGGGTTTAGCATGAAAAGTTTGGTTTAGGTTGGATTTTGTGCTCTGCAGGAAGATAATGCTGTTCATTTTGAAGTTTTGTTTTCCTAAGAGATATGAATGGAGGTTTCCAGCCTAGGGAAGTGTCTCAAGTGGAACAAAAACTGCTGGCTGTGAGTGGAACCTGTTGGGCCTTTTTCTGTTCAGCGGCGAGCTGCAGCTGTGTGCTGGGAGATCTGGAATCTTCTTCCAAAATTCCTAGCTGCGTAGTGCACTTAATTTTGACTTGCCCGTTTTGATACAACTTTGGATGATTTTTTTTTTCCTGTGGTAGAATTGATCATTCTATAAGCTTCAGGGCAAGACTGCTGTATTAGCAATGCATATTTGCATGCTTACATATATTGTAACATACCTGTAATTCTGATTTTCCTGGTGTTTCTAAGATATCCTGTGATGCTGCTTTCAAAGGGAGTAAAATCTCTCGCTTCTACGTGATACCACAGCACTGACGTGTCTTCCTTTTATATTAAAAATTATTTTCACATAGTGTTTGGTTTTGTTTAAGTTTGTTAACAGAGGTTTTTAGATTTGCCTAAATCTTTAGAATGCCCTTCCCATTTGGGAGGGCACTCTTTATTTTGACATAAAATTATTCTGTAATTTTTTACTGCTGGTTAAGAAAGGGGAGCATGCAGGAGCAGCAGTGACGTGTGGTCGGAAGTCCACCCAGGAGGAGGGTACAATGCCCATAAAGAGTAGAGATCTCCCTGTACGCAAAAACGACGTGAAAACCGAGACTTAGGCTTGTGTGACTGAGGTTTTGATGTCGGTGACAAGGGAATATATGTACTCGATAACCTGTGAACTTACCTCTAAGCCACGCGCTCAGTTTAAACCCATTTCGTGCTGTCAGTGTCTTTAGTTTCATTATGCTGCTTGTTTAATTTCAGCCTTCTTGAGGGAAGGTGTTCTGGTTTGAGGTAAAACAGAACTGAAGGGTGATTTTTTTTTTATTTTTTTTTTAACGCTGTCAGTTTTTCTGTTTTGAAGCTTCCTGTGCATCTCGGAGTTTTGTGGCTGCCTTGCTGTACTCTAGATACGCCGTTGCTTCGAAACCAGCAAGAGAGAGTAGTGGATATCTCAGGCTGATACTAATACTAAAAAGTGTCAGCAGTTGGTTATAAAATGCTCCCTTTAGCTAAATTAGTATATACAAGAGTGAGGGTAACAAAAAACATACTCTTTCTCATTCAAACAATCTCATAGTGTTTCTGAGGTATTTATGAAAAAATAATTGCTGTTATCAGTTTTTTAAAAATCTCTTTTTAAGATGAGTAAGCTAAAACTGCTGTGATTCATCATGTTTCTCAGAAACCTTCATCCCTAACCCTCAGGGAGAGAGTAATCCCACAAAATACTTCATTCTTCATTGAGGAATTTTGTTTTTAAACGCTCGGTTCTTCAAATAAATCGTGAAAGGCTTCATTAGCCAAGCGATTCGGTAGCACTACAAAGAAATCGGACCAGAGAGGTGCCCTTGCCAGTTCTAACGGAGTTCTGACAGCAAATGCCAGCACTGGCGCAGGCACAAATATGGGGGTCGGAGAAATATGTAGCCTTTAGATTTCTTTCAATTTTGCTAAGTCTAGGCAAGAGCCCTTTGTTAAGGTTTGGTAGGGGAGAGGATATTTCTTTTGTTTCTGTGCTTTCACTTAATTTTTAGGGGGTTAGGGTCTCTTTTCAGCTTTTTCCCCACAGGTACCGCTACAATTGAAAATGTAGTTTTCACGAGAATCTTCTTCCAGAGACCTGAAATGTGGGGTTTTTTTACTTTTGCCAGTGTCCTTTGCACCTTACTTCAGAGTGATTAAGAGACTTCTAATAAAGCCACATCTAAATGAGATGGGGTTTAAGTTATGCAGGTACAGCACACCACCACAAGCCCAAAGCCCCAAAAATTCCGCTGGAGAAGGGCCGATCCTGTAATTTCCATAGATATCTGGGCCTATTTATGCCGGTCCCTTGCAGGGCTACTTTCTCGCTACGTGCTTTAACACCCTTTGCAGGGAGGCTGGAAAAAGGGAACAGGCTTTCGTGCTCCGTATGCCGATCTCACGCTTCAATACTCCACTTGAAAATGCCCTGGCATTAAGACGTGGAGGCTGATGCAGGAATTTGTGTGGACTAGAGTACGTTTTTGTAACAGAAACTTTCTGTTAATAAACCTGTTATGTGGTATCATTTAACCAGAAAGAAAGCTTCCATAAGAAGAACTTTTCTCCCTCTTTCCTTCCAAAACGTGAAGCATTTGGCATATCCCAAACCTACTGTCTCTTACCCCAGTTTATCAACAGATTACTCAGGGTAGTTAGCTACCTAGCATGCAAGCGTAACAGAAACATTATTTATTTTGTATTTTGTGTAGATATGAGATGCCTTTTCCTAAGAGCTGGGAGACTGGCTGAATCAGTTCACCAGTAGATTAACTGGAGGAGATAATGGGCCACTGTCCTGTGGTTTTGGTTTTTCGAGAGGAGATGAGTTTCCGTAGTGAACTGTCTATTTATACCAGCTCAGAGCCCACTGATTTTTCACCCTAGTTGTTTTTGCATTCCAGAGACATTCCTGTACTCCCCAGTAATAACTTTTAGCCTGAGAGAAGTTTGAAATGTAATCAGCCTAGTTATTAGCACGAAGACTGAGAATGTTTTTTCAACGGATGAAGAAATCAAATATGGGACATGAGCTGACAGAGGAGCTGGTTATTGGGGGCTTGCTTTGGTATGAAGCCGGCTGCCAGGTTTGGTCCAAATAATAGAAGATTTATGGACTATTCAAACCTTGGAACAACAGAAATGCTGATTTTACCCACGTCTGTTTTATGTCACTTGAAAGACTTCTACTTGCTTGTCAGCCAGTGGTGTTAGTATCTCCTTTGGTCTTAAAACTAGGCTTGAATATCAGCACTGGGCAAAGACTTCTTGCTTTTAGTATAAGGATGAACTAATTTCAAACACAGTAACAAACCAAAGGAATATGTTAATGGACTTGCATTTGGAGAATGTTTTTATTTAACTGTGTGTTATTTAATGTCATCCACACTAGATAGATTTAGAGGCAAGACATAATGATGATCAATCAAATCCATTGAGTAACAAGTGAAAAATCTCAATATTCATTTCATCAGGCAGTTTGCCATTTGGATGCATGAAAGAATTCGTTACATATATTCTATATTTTATGGGCATGTTTCATCTAAATTGTGATGAATCTATCATCTTAATCTATGCATGTGATACAGCATTTGAAGTGGATGCACAGGACCAGAGGTAGCGTGGTTTAAGTCCTGGCACGAGATACCTGTTTGCTCTAATGTGTCTTGACCCAGGTGTTTGGCTTCTGTGTGCTGGGAGCTTTGAGTGATGGGATGAAGACCCTCAACAACTACTCATGTCATAGAAACTTTGTTCTCTGCCCTTGTAGTGGAGGGTGGAGTGGTGTCGTCGCCTTTTTCGCCCATCATGTCATCTTCTAGTAATAAGAGATGTAGTGTACTCTGTTGGACAGTGATACAATGGGAGAGGGCAGTAGAAGTCCACCGTGCTATGGTGGTTTTCAACCTGTTCTGATTTGTGGACCCCTGTGAGGATGGGTGCTTTGGCACGCTTAGAGACTCACAGCCAACTCTCAGCAGGTTTGTTTTCCTTGGGTTTTGTTCACAGATCCTTAATAACTACTTCATCCATTTAGAGAGTCTAAGGATCACAGGCTGAGAACAGCTGGAAGTGGAATTGTTGGATAAGTCTCCTCCAGTGGAGAGGTTGGCTGCGTCTTTCTCATTGGTGTTGACTAGCCAAGAGCAGGGCACCCTTCAGGTGGGGTGGTGGGTGCTGACTTGCACATGAGCTGTCATGTCCTTGAGGGTTTGCTCCATGTGTAACAACGCGTGGTCAGTCTCCACAGTGGGTTTAGTGCTGTGTCACGGATAAAAGGGATCCATGTTGGGGATCCGATCTGGAGTCCCGAAACGGCGGCTGCCATTTGTAGCAGGAGGTTCATGTGTTGTGTCAGGAGTAGAGGTTGTCTGACTGTTACACACTGAGGAAATGGAAGGAATTTCAGAAACGTTTTGACAGTGTGAATAAACATAGTTCTGGAAATACTTCCTTTTTAACTTTGTTTTGCAGCTTTCAAATTATTTTTTATTTTGGGGAGGGATTGTGTGTTTACATCTTTTACTTAAGGAGGGGAAATAAACTATCTGAAAGGATGCTCTCTGCTTGGGGGAGCCACAACACGCAGTGGCTGTTCTCAGCAGTGGCTCTCAAATTAATCTTTCTTTTGTCCTAGACACACTGCAAATACTCTGTGGTTGAAGTTTGCCAATTAAATTAAAAATACAGCTGTATAGTGATGCGTACTTACATGTTGGCTGCACTTAGGGGTTTCTTCTTCTCCACCTTACCAGCATTTATACTACTACTATATATTGTTATTCTGAAGTACCTCCCGCACCAGTTTTACATGCATTAATTTTATTTTTCAGTACTGAATTAGTAACCGTTTAAAACAGTCAACCACATGTAAACAAGTGGTGCATAAGTTATGAATAACAACTTACCTTGAATTACAACTGCCTGTTTGGATTGCACAAGGCGCAACGTTGGGAGAATTGTGAAATCACTGAATTCAGTAGCGCAACCTCATTTCTAGTTATCTGGTTTCTTGTAGCCCATTTGAATAAATATCCTGACGCTCGCACGATTCCCACAGCCGGTGATCCTGGTAGTGGGATTGCTGGATTGCCGTGTTGTTGGAACCTGCCGGGTCTGCTCCCATCCATCAGCTGCACGGCGAGCAGCAGTTTTGCGGCTCTGTCGAAGCTGTGCTTGCTCACTGTGTAGCTCTTCGGTTCGGCCCAAAGAGCAACAGAGCTTGGAAGAAGAGGGGGGAAAAAAAAATATCCTTAGTAATTGATTTAACAATAATGAAATGTATTTAACAACCACTTGATCCAAACGTTAATTCTTCAAACTGTACTGGTAGGCTCTGATGACAGGTGAAAAAATAATGCTCTTTTCCTTTACTTTGAAAACTGATACAGAGGTGTAATTTTTCTTAAAAAAACCCACTAATATCCTTGCTTTTAATGCAGGAGTTATCTATGATACGCAAATTTATTTCTTTTGATTCCTTAAAGGACAAATTTATTTATTTTTTTCAGAGTATGGCTTGGGCTGATCAAGTTAATGAAGCTTTACTCAAAGTAATGCCAGTGAATGTACTTTGATAAAATTTCACAAAACACTCTCGTTGCCCGGAGAATATTTTAGTCTCATTCTTTTCAATTAAGTATTTCGGGTTGCTTGTAGAGTGGAGGGGTCATCCTTATAAAGATGGCCCAGTGCAAATAAGCAGGTGTGGAGAAAAGATGACCAGAGTTTGTAGGGAAGTTGAACGGCAGAATGGTGTGCATTTCCTAAAGCCCTGCCATGCCTTCTCAAATAAAGGCTTTTATTTTGTTAACTGTTTTTTGTAATAGGAAGAGGTGTGATGAGTTACAGACGTGGATATCCAATACTGAGGATCAGTTAGATGAGGAGAGTCATTCTTACCAGTACATCATGGCTATTTTGAAATCTATGAGTTTGTTTTCTTATACATGGTCACAAAGATGCTGGAGATGATATAGTTTCACTTTGACCTAAGTGAAAATGTGGGTGCTTGCTGTGTGCTTTCAATATTAGATCAGCTGCTTGGGGGGGGGGGGGGGAAAGACAGACTCGAAAACTGCAGATGACAGCATAGTGTCTGGTTTTTACTTTACCTTTTAAGTGTCAGGCTGTGAATTTTTAACGATGACCAACCAAAAAAAAGTTGCTCGCGCGGAGCCCGCCAGCTCGTAGTAGGTTTGCACGCCCTTGTTAATTGATTTGGGTTTACTTGCAGTTGCCTGGCTCTACAAGAGGGCGTAATTAGCCTGTAGGATTGCCCTGGCTTAAACAAAATGCTGATTTAGCATGTCAAGTCCAGACTACCTGCATGATGCAAGAGGGAAAGAATTTGCCTGATTGTAGCCCTGTCAACACAAAGAGATTGCACCAGTATAACAAAATAGACTTCTAAAGTCTTGTTTAAATTGGTGTGTGCACTTGTCTGGATTCTATTAAAAAAATGTTAGTACCAAGAGCCACAATAGCTCACTCTGTTACCAAGGGCCGGAGCAGGCTCCGGTTGCATCAGACTATTGTTTTTTTAATTGGAATCTCTTTGTGCACCCTGCACACTTGCTATTCATCATTTCTAAAATACCAAGCAGTAAGATAGGTGGCATCTTCCGGTCCTGAGTGAAATTTTCCTGGGTGGGATTTCTAATACACTTCTAACTGCTTTCAATCTGGCCATGCCTTTTTAGTTTAAAATCAATAAATTCCCATTCCGGAGAGCCTAGAGCTGACAAAACTTTCACTTCGAGCCTTTCTCTCTTCCACTTATTAAATTCTGCCTGTGTTTTGCAGATGCCGGTCTGGCCCTCCATAGTTCCTGAGGTAAGCCAGCCAGTATGTGGGCAGGAGAAAACTTAATACATAAGATGTGTTTCTGGGATGCTTGTGGCTTTGTATAGTTGTCCCATCTTGAGGAGTGGAATGTTTCCTTGAAAAATCCTCATTTTTCCCTAGATCTCTCTCTTATAATGTTGCTATTTAAATAGGTCGGTTGAAGTCCTGGCCTTCAGGGCAAGGAGATGGCCCCTCTGCAGGTTGCTGGTCGCTTGGTTCCCTCCCACAGTAAAACACAGCTTGAAGCTGGAAACAGTTTTTTTGTTTATTCGATAATAAAAGGAAGTTTTGGAAGTATATGCTACATATCCCCAAAGGATCGTCGCACTCATTGAACGATCTGGAACATCAGAACTTCCCACGTGTGTAAATTCACCAGGGAAATGCTGAGAGATGCCTGATGGAAAGCTTGGGTTGAAGAGACCGTATAGGAAGCTTCTCCCAAACGCTTCCTCCATCATCTCGCTGCTTTCCATGCCGTTACTGTGGCCTGGCCACCAGCAGGATTTTAATGGAAGTACAGGGATGCGTGGAATGCAAGTGCGACAGGAATTCCCGGGTCTCAATGCATTTGTTGAAGTGGAAGACCAGGCAGAAGTTAAGGCTGGTTATTGCCTTTGCCGTCGGGTTTTGAACTCTGAGGTACTTCCCTGTCAATGATGAAGAGGGTGGGGATGGACGTTCCAAACCCACGTTTGCACCCTAAACAAGAAACAGGAAGAAAACATCCCTCTTTAATGTCTTCCAAAGACTTTACGGCGTTGTGATTTTATTTTTCTTCAAGAGCACAGTTCCTAGCATGCCAAAGCAGGCATGTTGTGTATCTAAAATGTATTTACATCTGCTTTACATCAGGGCGGCCATGCAAAGCCGTGCATGCCGCGGCTCACAGCGTACAGGGCAGCGCTGGAGGGTGGCTTTGCTGGGGCTGAGGTTGCTCCGTTCTCATCCCCACAGTGAAGCGTCCCTTCTGCTCCTCTCTGCCTCTGCGGTTTCCTCACTGCAATCCAGCTAGTGAAGCAATAGCTGAATTTCTAAACGGGCTGTATTCATAGCTAGATTCAATTTTTTATTCATTATTCTTCAGGTATATTTTCAGGAACGGTATTCTGTGCTAGGAATATTACAATTTTTGAAGAAGTTTGAACCCCCTGAACAAAATGCACCCCTGTGTCGGCGCTTGTTTTGGCAGCTGTACTGTTCAAAAAAAATTTCATTTTCTCTCATCACGCTAGTTCCTTCCCAGCTGTTAAAATTAACACAGAGGGCAAAGGGATGGTCAATAAATGTGAAAAATAATGCCAATAAGATAACAGCAGGTGCTTTTTCATGCATGTAATTGCATCATGGCATTTGGTTTCACAAAGGCATTGCAGAGATGGAGACTGCGGGAGAGCTTACAGGAGGCTGGAGCAGTGCGAGCGAAAGCCAGGCAGTATCTTTACCAGTTAATCCCAAACATCCTAGAGCTAGAATGAAGCCGCCTTTGCTTTAAGTGTAGGAACATCATATATCTCCTGGGTTTTAGGTGGAATCCTTAGGATAGAGTTAATCTTTTATCTGCAGCACGTTACTAAATTTGCAGGACTTCAGGCTTCCCCTGGCAAGACTGAAGGATCCCAGGTTTACCTTTTGACTCAATCCTGACCTGTATTGAGTAAAAAAAAGGAGTTCAAACCCAGGAGTCACTCCAGGGAATGGGCTCATCTGCTGTTCGCTTTCAGGCTGCAGTTGGTGGCACAGAAAGTAAATCAGGGCAGTTGTAAACCCTGGGGTAGGGATCAGTCTCGCTCATCAGCCCGTCTTTCATTTTCCCAGCAGAGTTTAAAAATACATCCATAAATATATTCCCGAGCCAAGAGTGGTAGCTACACCTTTGTGTTTGAGCTGTGTGTCTGTGCTGGCTTTGCCGAGGCCCTTTTCCGCCCCATGTTTTTGGTTTGGTTTGTTGAGGTTTTTTTAATCCTACCCAGGTGGGAAGGAGATAAAAGAGACTGAAGGAGGATGGACCAGCAGCCTGCAACTTTCTTTGTGTAGTTTAGCTATAAATGTAGATTGTGTGTTTGGGTACAGGGCTCCCCACTTAAAACAGGCAGATGTTGAAAACTAAAATTACACGTGTTGTTGATCAGCATTTTCCAAGCCTGCTGTTGTCTGTTAGCCGATCAAAAGTAAGCATTTTGCTAAACAAAAGAGGCGTAAGAAAAACAGTGGTTTTCCATAATACGGAAGATGCCTCTGGTTTCTCTGGCTCTTGCAATTCGTTTTAGGAGATTATGAAGATAGGTCTGGGGCTTTGTTTTTTGGAGTCTCTTTTGTGTTTTCAGGCTGTAAAGTTCTGTTTCTTATTATCGTTTCTCCTTTCCAGAGACCTAAGATAACAAGTTGGCTCGTAAATTCCCTTTCTAATTTTAGCCACAGGAAATGTTGCTCCATACATTGAAAGTGCTTTTCCAGGTAGGCTGGTTTGTTTAGAATCCAGGCGTTTTGGGATACGTGCTTTTGTTTGCACTGAGCTGGAAGTGGTTTCTATGGGTTAGAGGGTGGGACTTGCTTCATCGGAAATGCAGCTTTGCAGGTTGGAGAAAATTAGTTTTATTTTTTGTAAAGTCATCCAGTGCCGCCTCACGCAGCCCTGCAGTGTGAGTAACGGAAAATGCCTATTGATTTAAAACACAGTGACGTGCTTTCGGTTTCCAGCCAGATTGCTGAAATATCGGGAGATAAAAAGCGGAAAATCAGGACAGTTCTTCAGAGTACTTTAGGGCTTTAAAAAAAAAAAAAAAAATTAATGAATTTATTTTTAATATCATTCTACATAGCCCTTTACCAGACCGGTAGGATGTGTTGTGTCTGACTTCCCTGGCACTTCCTCTACTATTTTCCAAGAAGTCCAGATATCATAATGGGGGGGGGGCGGGGTTTAGATTACATTTAATAACACTGAAGTGTTCAGTAAACCACTGTGGTGTGTAATGCTGCGCGCAAACCGCGTGTCGGACAGAAGTGGTGGAAATTTGCAAGCAGTTTGAATAGGGTTTATAAGAATTAACGTAGAAGTCTTCCTTAATTGTGGGGGAAGAAGTCAGCTGGCTTTGGCTCTGCGGGGACCGGATCGCTTTCGGGGGTGAGGAGGACGAGAGGAAGGGACTGGGCGATGCAGGGCACCTCTGCCCCTGGTCTTCTGCAAGGAGCACGTCTGCACCCGTCGGACCTCGCAGCACGAACCTCTCCCGCAGGGTCTGAGCGACCGGGGCCCTGCATGGAGGGAGAGGTACGGGTTTTTGGAGCCTGCTCCCAGTACCTGGAGGAAGGATGGGAAGAGGGAGGGGATTTTGCCCCTCTGCTCTGCTCTGGGGAGACCCCCTGCAGTGCTGCCTCTAGCTCTGGGGGTCCCAGCACAAAAAGGACATGGAGCTGGTGGAGCGGAGCCAGAGGCTACAGAGATGCTGGGAGGACTGGAACCCCTCTGCTGGGAGGACAGGCTGGGAGATCTGGGGGGGGGTTCAGCCTGGAGAAGGCTCCAGGGAGACCTTGGAGCCCCTTCCAGTCCCTCCAGGGGCTCCAGGAAAGATGGGGAGGGACTCTGGATCAGAGGGAGGAGCCATGGGATGAGGGGTGATGGCTTCAAACTGGAAGAGGGGAGATTGAGATGAGATATTGGGCAGAAATTGTTGCCTGTGTGGGCTGTGAGCCCCTGGCCGGGGTTGCCCAGAGAAGCTGTGACTGCTCCATCCCTGGAGGTTCAAGGCCTGGAGCAACCTGGACGGGGCTTGGAGCAAGCTGGTGTGGTGGGAGGTGTCCCTGCTCAGGGCAGTGAGGTGGGACTAGACAATCTTTAAGGTCCCTTCCAACCCAAACCATTCCATTATTCTAACAGAGATGCTGTGCCTGAGAGAGAAGTTGTTCTCAGTGATGCTGGGGAAGTTGTCTGACAGGATAAAGTAAATGTTCATTTGCTGTATGGCTATGGAGACATATTCTAATCCTCTCTGAAAATCCTTTTCAGTTGATTGGGGAAGGTGGTGAAAAAGGTGAAGGTCTAGAAGAATTAAAAATGAGGAAACTGTGAGTTTGTAGTCAGCAGCAAGTGAAAGCAGCGCCCCATGGGTATGTGTGGGATGGGAGCTGTTACAGCCTTGCAGCTGGAGTAGAGATTAAACGTAAAGACAAAATATCAAGTTAAGTGCTCCTTCCTTTCTCTCTGATCTTTCCCCAGGGGTGAGGGAGAATGGCACTTTTTTGAATGGTGCCTGTAGTGTTGTTGAAACACAACTGCTGGTAGTTCCTTCAGGAAATCGGATAAACTCTGGTCTAGCCTGTCGGGCACAGCTGGCCGGCTGGGTTAGGCAAGTGCTTCCACTCTTGGAGCATCTTGTAATCTTGCTGGAAAAGCCGCTCCTCTTGCAGTTAAAGATCAGGCTAATAACTCCACATCCTGGGCTTGGTGCCATGGAGGGAACCCGTAAGGTTCTGCCATGGAAGCTCTGCAGTCTCCTCCGTTCAACACAGGCAAGCGGATGTTCGGTCGTCTGCCCATGCCTCTTTGGGGGGAAGGTGCTGTGAGCACTTGTCCTGCAAGTGTCCTCCTTGCACAGCCCCATGAGTTCTGGACTGCTTCAGAGGTTCAAGCAGAAATGGATTAATTTTTTAAAAATTATTTCTATTTTTTTCACAGTTGCTGAAGTACTCAGTGCCTTCTTTCTCTCCAGCCGATCTAATTACAATGCACCAGCTTGCTTGCCATTTAAAATGTACCTATAGGCCTTTACATGCCTAAATTTCATAGAATCACCTACATGGGAAGAGACCTTTTAAGATCATTGAGTGCAGCCATCAATGTGACGCTGCCCAACCCACCCCTAACCCATGTCCCTCAGCACCACGTCTGCCCGGCTGGGAAACACCTCCAGGGATGGCGACTCCACCATTGCCCTGGGCAGCCTCTTCCAATGCTTGACAACCCTTTCCGGGAAGAAGTTTTCCCTAATATCCAACCTAAGCCTCCCCTGGTGCAACTTGAGGCTGTTTCTTCTTGTCCCATCGCTTGTTCCTTGGGAGAAGAGACCGACCCCCCCTGGCTTACACCCTCCTTTCAGGTAGCTGTAGGGAGTGAAGTCTCCCCTCAGCCTCCTCTTCTCCAGGCTGAACAACCCCAGGTCCCTCAGCTGCTCCTCAGGAGACTTGTGCTCCAGACCCCTCTCCATCTCCATAGCCCTTCTCTAGGCACGCTCCAGCCGCTCCATGTCTTTCTTGGAGTGAGGGGCCCAAAACTGAACCCAGGATTTGAGGTGGGGCCTCCCCAGTGCCCTGTCCAGGGGGACCATCACTGCCCCAGTCCTGCTGGCCATGCTGTTTGTGAAAGCCGAAAGCCTAAAGTTGAGCTTCAGAGTCAGAGTGACTTTATCAAGTTGTGATGTAGGATAACTACTAGGGCATCGCATTTCCACTGTCACAACCGTGACGGTTCTATTGACCGAAAGACATTTTGCGGGGATATCGCAGCCCCTTTGATTACCCAGTTTGTGTTTCCCAGGGGCTGTTGTTGGGTACGGATGTTCCTCCAAGCTTTTCCTTCTCTCTTCATTTCAACACACGCGAGTTTTAATCATTAGATTATTAGAAGCTTCAAGAAGAAAAACTTGCTGAAGTTATTTCTTAAGTGTCACAATCTTTTGCCAAATTAAGATTGCAAAATAGAAGAAAAAGAAAGAATTAATGACCCTTATTTACATTTAAAGTCGCACGCTTCTTGGCCCTGCATTAGTGTGGTTGCAGGGTACCTCTTTGAAGGTGCCCCAGCTGATGTGTGCTGCGTTAGCTATGGAGCCTGTCTAGGAAAAGGGCTTTAAATTTTCAGATTTGGTCTTTAGTGAATCACAAAGTGGAAGTTTCTCTCCTTGGGTTCCCGATGTTTATGTACTTTGAGCAGCATTTCATGTTCCAGTTGTGCATTGTGGGCAGCCGATGCTTTGAGTAGCTCAGCGTTGTGGTGCAGTGCCACCAGGCTCTCGGGGCTCGGTGGCCTTAGGTAGCTTTTCCTGGTTCCAAGGGGTTTTTGTGGTGGTGTAAAGTACCGGTCCTCAGCTCAATAGATGAGAGCGTTGTGCTGGAAGAGGTTTCCCTGAATGCTGTGTGCAAGAGAGGGTCTGATAAAGTGAGAAAATAGTCCCTGTAAATACAGATTTTGGCAACTATTGAATTTTAAGAATAAAGCAGAGTATTTGCTGGTGAAAATCATCTTCAGATTCAGCAACAACTTGGACCCAAAGGATGCTAAAGCTCCTGGAATGATGGTATACTCTATATTATTTCTTGTGTAAATGTTAGGTTAGGTTAATACCTGAAAAAATATTTAAGCTTTGACACGGGGAAAAAAAACCAACATGGAAAAGTTAGGAGAGAGATGCCAAAAAGCAACTGCAATCAGAAGTGCATTTCTGGTCACTTTCTTTACTGTTATTTGCCTGTCACGTTACATTCCAGCAATTGCCATTAATAATTTATTTTACAGAGCGAGCCAGAGTCTAACAAAATTGTACGGCAGTGTATTTTACTGTATGAGGAAACCGTAAGTGTGGGTCTCTGTTTCCTTTCCCTGGAGTGGCAGTGTCTGAATACCAGTATTTTCACTCCCCGATTTTTGGCAAAGTGCAAAGATGATGCCTTTAAAAGGCATGGAGAAAACTTCTTATTGTATTTCTAAAACCAGAAAGCACGAGCTGATTGATTACAGAGGAGCAGAACCCCAAAGTGAGTTACTGCACATCAGTGCAGAAAGAAAGGAGCTAAAGCCAATCCTGAACTGCAAAACTTTTTTTTTTATGAGCTTACTGTACCACCACTACTTACTTGTATCAGAGTTATATAAAATGAGGTATTAAATTATTGAAAGATAATAGCTAAGACTCTTCATCACAGCAGACTGCGGCAGGTGATTAAAATGACTTTTGAGCTGGAAAGTAATTCTTGCTCTCACGTGGGAGTGACAGTCACTGGTTTTTACCGGATGAAACAGTTTTCATGCAAATTCTAATTTTGTGAGGTAAGAGACTGCAAAAGCAGAGGGTTGCAAAATTAGACCTCAATTAGTTTTGTAAATTTATACTTAATTATTTGGCAAGAAATACGATTAAACGATTAAATTGTGTAGACGCTAAGGGAAACGATGGAAAGAAATAGTGAAGGAGAATTGTTAATATAAAGCTATTTGGTAAAAGGGGCATAATTAATATAATTAGGATTTTATTACATTAATATGAGGAATGTTACTAGTCTTACAGAACAGAGGGCTGTATACTGGGAAGTAATTATTCTGAAAAGGAAGGTCACCTGTTAGTTAAATGCTGTTTCCCCATACTGCAACTAAAAAGGCGAAGAGATTCATGGAGAGAGGAACGGGAATAGATAATAAAAGTGGGATTAGATTTTTATTAAATTTATCGGTAAGACAATGACTGAAATATTGCCATCGGTTTTTGGTGTCTCTTAGTGCCGAAAAGGGGTTTCAAAAGCGTTTGAAGCTCATTAGATAGCTTCAATATGTCATAGTGAGAAGTATGACACATTCAGTTAGCCAGAGAGGAAGTAATTTTCCTGTCTGCTGTCAATAGAGGGCTAAAAAGTTTCAGTTCCATCAGGTAAAGCATCAAAATTGAAGCTTGAATCTTATTTTGCCAAGGAATTGCTTACCAGCTTTTCTATTAATCCCCCATCTTTTGAGAT
This sequence comes from Chionis minor, assembly GCA_013398295.1. Lineage (NCBI taxonomy): Eukaryota > Metazoa > Chordata > Aves > Charadriiformes > Chionidae > Chionis > Chionis minor. The sequence goes on from VZSF01007137.1 coordinate 89,476, forward strand.
CTCCTGCAGAAGACATCCCATCTGGGATGCGTGGAGGGATGCCCTCTGCTTGTCTAAAAATCAGATTAGACTGGCACAACGGCAACTTCTGTCCTGAAGTCAGAAGAATAAATGAACTGAAAGAAAGGAGATTAATGACTTAATTAAGGACTTGAAGGATCAGAACATCTTTTCTCTCCCTTTCTCCGTTCCTTCCCAGCGAGCAACTTCCCACCAGTTACCTGAGCCGGTTTTCCCAGTGGAGGACGGCCGGGTCGCCGCAGCCTGCCCTGGCTCGCTGTCACCCAGGGGTGGGCAGGGGGTGACAAGGGGGACAGCCCTGGAGCAGGGACCCCCAGTCTCCGCCTGCCCCTGCCCGCGTTACTGAGCTTCCCGTTTGCTCGGCAGCCGCTGGGGTTTCTCACGCTGCCAAAGCCAGGTTGAAGACTGGGATGTTTATACACGGCCTTGTTTATACTTCCGTTTATTTTTGTGCAAGCGGAAAACAATTTGTGGGTGAGTGCAGGCATATGATTTTATTTTTATTTTTGTCGTTGATAGTACTATTTAGTGTTTGGGATGTTTTTCTGGTTTTGTACGTTCAGAGAAATGCCACTGAATTGAAAAAAAATAAAAAGGCTAACTAAAGAAAGGAGCCAAGTACAGAAATTCTCTAATGCTTCTAAGATTCAACGGTAGTAGGGCTAATAAACCCAGTTTGGTGGGTTTATATAATAAATAAATAGTTCTATGGAGTTGTCACCCATTAACTATTTTGTCAAAAATACACTTTACAAACACTGCCATGTCAATATTCAAAGCAATTCAAGAAATGAGTGTTTTGGCTTAGAGTGCGCAAGCCCAAACTCCCTTTCTAAGAGAGTTGGCTTTGTAAGCCCGTTTCTTTACAACACAGATTTTCAGAACTTGAAGACAAGTGGAGGAAATGGCTGGTGTTTCTCAAAGGTAAACGATGAAGCTCATTTTTTTCCCCAGGGCAGAAAATCCTATATAGGTTAAGCTGGTATGTTGGAGGGTGGGTTGTTGCGGCCAGTTCTCTGGCTTCGCTTCCAAGAGCCGTCTCTGGAAGAAGCAGAAATGCGCTGTGGGATGAAGCCTGCCGGAGGACAGGTTTGCTGTCGGGCAGTTTGAGAGGTAGTCTTTATTTTTCAGCATTTATTTTGAATAAATCTGAGGGAAGGGAACAAGCATAAGACTGAGAATGGCAGGAGGAGAAGAAAAGGTGAGCTTTGCCTTTCTAAATGACAGTATAAGCATCTCCTAGCACTTTTCTTCATTGCCATATCTTGAGTTATGTCGTTGCGCAGCAACACACACCAAAAAATTGCACCGTGTTTGCTGGTTTTCCACATAAAATAGCGGCTCCTCTATTGCTGGCTTGTTCATTTAATATTGTTGCGTTACCTAATTGATATCCACGTGCTGCACGGCAGTGTGGATGTTTTTCACTCCGTACACCCTTTGTATGGAAAGTGAGAGTGTTGATTGTACTAATTCATTGGAGATGTTGCAGGAGGAGGAGTACTGCTCTCCTCTAATACATTTTAGTTACATTCATACAGTTCTGCTGAATTAATGACTCCCTTTTTTTTCAGACTCGATGTAGGAGTTGCTTTGCGAAGTGTCACGGAGTTGCAAGAATACTAAAGCAAATCAAATTTTCCTATCAAAGAAAAGTTTAATGACAAACAAGATATTAAGTAGGCAATGTTAGTAAAGTTCTGTGAAGATGAAAGATTTTTACACCTCCTTATTTTACAAAACTTTCCCGAATACACCTCCTTATCTTACAAAACTTTCCTGAAATAACTTTTTTTTTTTTTTTCCGAATTTGCTCTCCTGAGACCCTGACCTTGTGTTCGGTGCTAGGAGCAGCCCTGCTGACTTCTTACTAAATGTCCGTTGCGGTCGTGCAGTATATTGGCTTTTCTTTGTCCTATTTCAAATTACCCATCTTGAGTAACGCTCCTTGTTCAGCAGTCATGGCGGGGCTGGCGAGCACGAGGAGGTGAAGAAGAGATTTTTTTAATATTTTTTTTTTAATATAGCTCTTGGCCATTGTAGCCAAGTTCAAACCCTGCAGCTAAAGCCTGTGGGACAAAGCGGGTGCGAGCGGCCTGTGGTTTGCCAGGGATGGAGGGACGAGGGGTGGAGCGGGACCACGGAATCGCAGCCCACTGCTGTTTCAGGTTGGTCCGAGGGTGGATTCTTCCCTTTCAGTTACTGGCTTACCGTAGCCTTTTCCTTTTTACCTCAGTGTGGAGCTCAAACTGGAGATAATTTTGCTGCATGCAACGGATTGACGAAATAATTACACTGTGCAGCACCGTAAGACATAAAAAGAGCCTTTTGAAAAATACAAAAAACCCAAAGAAAATATAGTTGTTCAGAAAAAACAACAGGAATAATAGCGGTGGTGAAACAACCCTGTTGCTTTTAGGTAGCTTTTAAACATAGGAATAGTAAGCTTAATGCTCGAACTTTTGCCGCAATAAACATATAATTGTGAGCTGATTGTGGTGAATTCCTTAAGTGACAACCCCCATCGATATAAGTTTTCAAGAGACAGCCCTACATCTGGAAGCCAGCAGCAGCTCGGGATTTTATTAAGCGGCACAGCCAAATAAAATCCAAGTGCTACTATAAGTGATATAAAATATAAATAGATTGGCTCTAGCCTAACATCTCAAGTAGGCGAGTGAGTGCTCCAGGGCTTGGGGAGGCTGTGGGAACACCGGAGCTTTCCCCGCAGCTTCTGAGCCTGAGGGTGAGCTGGTGGATACAGATATGGATTTCTGCGTGGTTGTAGAAGTGTTCAGGAGCTTAAGTTACTAGTGGGATAAACAAAGGAACTGCAAAATTGCTATTAGTATGTGTAACTTATTTTTATTGGAAAGGATATAGACAAAGTACTGTTTGTGTGACGTATTACAGGAAAAAAAAAAAAAAGGTTTATAGAATACGATTTTCTGTCTGTAAAGGAGGTTCTGAGGGAATGACCTTACCATAAAGCACAGAAACCTGCCCTCTTCCAAGGGCTGCAACTCGACATATTTATTTCCAGCTTTCATCCCGCAGACAGAGGCGATTGAGCGCAGTCGATGGCTGTGCCAGTCATGTGTCTGGCTGCAGCGGGGGGGACAAATATCAGGAAAAGGCAGGGGGGTGACGCACAGCTGACCCAAACACAAACCCAGCGGCTATCCCGTCAGCGAGAGGTCGGCTGCAGAATCACGCGGGACGACGGGCTGCGGTACCACGAAACAACCAGCGCTTTCCACTTCTGCCAGCTGACGACCTCCGAGCTTTTTGGAGCACGTTGGCGCCCTTCCTTGCTGAGTGGGAGATTTCCCATACAGTGCCAATAAAATTAACTCATTTGAATTCAGAAAGCCGTGTGATTGCTAGCTCCTTCTTAGTGCCTAGGAATAACCCAGAACATCGTAACGCAAAGTTTCAAAGAAGTAAAATAAGCACTATTCTAACCAAAATTCAGAGCTTTTAATTTTTTTGAACAGGTTTTTGATACAGCTCAGCTTGATACAACATGGTATTTACCAGCCTGGCCTTTAATATTGGATCTTTCCAATTATGCTTCAATTCATACAACAGTTGCAGAGAGCGTGTGTGGGCGTACGTGCGAGAGAGAGAGAGATTGATTTTGTTCTTTAAAAATGTGAAGTCTGCACTAACTATGAAAACCCATCAGAATTTCGAGCACTTAAACGCCATTTCCTTTCTCAGTGTGCTACCAGCAGTAAAGCAATCTTCACAGCTTCTCTCTGACAAATGGAGAGAGCAAGTGGAGGAATACATGCTGATTTTTCCCGAAGTAGAGTATTAACACAGATATCAGTGCAAAAACAGGCTGCAAATCCTTTCCAAAGGTAAAGAGTTAATGCGAGAGTTCATATTACAACTTGGAAACGAAATACATAAGGTCTTAGCTCTGTTTTTCAGGAGCACATGAGTGAAAATGGGGTAAAGAAAGTACACGTCAGTCCTGGCTGTTGCTGTGTGTTGGAGTGGTCTCTTGTGTCTGGGACAGCAGATGTTGGGCAATCCTAACTGCCACCACTTCACACACAGCATCTTTATATTCCTGGTGGTTGTTCCCAGTCTTTTGCTGTGTGCTGGATTCCCAAGCCTTGATAATGCTTTGATATCGTATTTCATGTATGTGTTTGATATCTGAGAAGTCTAAAGGAGTGTTGGTTTTGTCTTTCTGCAGTTCTGACTGTTTGTTTCTTTTTTTTTTTTTTTTTTTTTTTTTTTTTTNTTTTTTTTGCTGCAGGTTTGAAGACCTATCTGATCTCTGGTCAGAAGGTGAAGGAGCCCCACTGCAGCTGTTCGCAAGCGTTGCTTCCTGGCTTGGAGTCCGGAGATGGTGCCAGAACGCCCGGAGCATCGTCGGCCGAGAGCGCCGGGGACATGACAAAGACTCTCAAACATGCGGAAAAACCAAAGGTGGGTTCTTGTCCCAAAGCTGAGCAACGTAGCTCTCCAGCTGTGCAAACCAGGGAGAGGTGTGTAGATGGGGAAACCTCACCGGTTTGCTTACCCATCGCTATATATATTTATATGTGTATTTACCTATATGTGTGTGTATATACACATGGTGACAAAATGAGGGAAGAAAGAAATTTACAAAGGAAAATGCCTTGCCAGTGGATGAGCAATCCCTAAATGAAGGTGAACACTTTTTAAAAGGGGTGTCAAGTAAATACTTATCTTAATCTTTATGTTTCAGGACCAAGAGTTCAATGCTGCTTTTTCCAATGGTCTTGATTTTACAGGGGAATAAAGAATAAGCCTCGTGCAGTTCTGTGATTTATATATATCACATATGTATGATTTTATGCTTTTGCTGCACTCTGCTTCTGCCGTTCCTCTCTCCTGCAGGTCGTGTACCTGTGAACATTTTCATATGAGTATATAACAGACACCCCCACAAAAAGATAACAGGATTGTTTGTGTGGTGGGAGAAAATGTTCCAGTTAGGCTATGAGATTGTGTTTTATCTGTTTGCTCGAAAAACCTATATCTGGAACAGCGGGCAATGATTTGTACGGATTCAGCTTTGGGAAGCGATGACATTTTGTTATGTTCGCACCTCTCGCAAGATCTCCTGACAAGAAAATCTGTGAAACAATGTGTATTGCTTCGAAGCTTTGCTGTTACTCTGCATCTTCCAGCTCAGAACAGATTTCCCAAACAACAGATGTCTATTCTCATTTGTGCTAAGAGTTCCTCGTCCTGGGTTGCCCGAGCTGGGCACGAATGTCAGAAGCACAAGTGATCATCTACCTGCAGGTCGCCGTCCTTAGACTTCAGTCTTGGATTTAGTCTTGAGACAAGCTCTTCAACACAGGCTTGAGATCGAGCTGACAGAGTTGATGGGGACGTGACTTTCATGCTACTCCATTTTTGATGATCAGAGAACTAGAGCATCTCTGCTGGGAGCATAGGCTGGGAGAGTTGGGGGGGTTCCACCTGGAGAAGAGAAGGCTCTGGGGAGACCTTAGAGCCCCTTCCAGCATCTGAAGGGGGCCTACAAGAAAGCTGGGGAGCGACTTTTTACAAGGGCATGTAGTGATAGGAAGAGGGTGATGGCTTCAGACTGGAAGATGAGACTCTTTAGATGAGATCTCAGGAAGAAATTGTTGCCTGTGAGGGTGGTGAGCCCCTGGCCGGGGTTGCCCAGAGAAGCTGTGGCTGCCCCATCCCTGTAGGTTCAAGGCCAGGTTGGAGGGGGCTTGGAGCAAGCTGGTGTGGTGGGAGGTGTCCCTGCCCAGGGCAGGGAGCTGGGACTAGACAATCTTTAAGGTCCCTTCCAACCCTAAACCATTCCATGATTCTATGATTTTTGCTGCTTGTTGCCTGGATTTAGGAGAGCATGAGCAGGGCGCTGTTTTGGAGTAAAACCCCTGGATGGCAAGTGAGATGAGCTGGAAGGCCAGCCCAAAGGTATGGTCCAAAGTTAAGCAAGGTCCTTGGAGACCAAGCCAGCACTGTCTAACTGCAGAACGTAGCAGTAGCCATCTTTATCCCTCCCCAGAATACACATTGTGTGTGGTTTGACTGCATCCAAGTTGCTGGTGATACTTTTTTTTTATTCCTTCTCTTGCGTAAGAACGAATGTATTTGCCATCCCTCCGGCACTGGCTTTCCAGCTCTTTCTTGTCGTTCGTTGACGCTCTCACAGAACCACAGGTGTTGGAAGGGACCAAGCAAAGGTACCGGCAAATAAAGTAGGAAAATAAGTCTCGGAGTGGTCAGTGGGTGTCTGTACCAATGAGCTTGTCTGTGGCACCCAGTGCCTGGCCGTGCAGGGGTGCAGATGTGACAGTAAGGGGTAGAAATTCCTCTACTCAAACAGAGAAGGAAGAACAACGTACTAAGTGGAGCAGTATTACTGGGGTGCCTATCCGGGGAGAGGAGGGATTAAAGCAGTAATACGAAGGGTGTGGTGTTCCGAGGGAAAGCGAGGATGCCTCGTTAGCATCAGGCAGCAAAGCAGGCTGTCACGGGAGGGCTGTGGAACCGCAGCGAGGTGCAGCACTGACCTGACTGCTGCTAGGATTTGTTAAAATGATCCAAAAGTCCAAAATGAAACCTGTTGTTAAGCGTTGGCTACGGTACGTGTTCTGGAGAAGATGGGGTGACTTACTCTGCAGAAGGGTAGGTAGAGGTGCACAGCTGTTCCGAAACGGCGGTTCCACATGGTGTGGGGAGGCACGCGGCTGGCCCACCGTGTTTATTGACTGCCCAGTCCCTGATTTTCTGCTCTGGGATGGTCTTGGCTGGGTGTTAATTGCTGGTTAAATGCCAACTGATGGCCGGCAGGGTGCAGAAGTGCAAATGTGGGTATCCGAATAAGTGAAGGAGAAGCTAAAAGAAGCTGCTTCAGAAGAGCATCTAGGACAAGGGCCAGCTCAGTTTCAGCCCTCTCGGATACCCGATCTCCCCTTGTGCTGAAGCCGCTGCACCAAATTTATGCTCACAGGTACCTGGTTTTATTCACCACCATGAGCACTGCAGGTCTGGCCAGTGGTTTCCTGAGCGGCCTCACAACTCTCTGAAAATATTGTGCCTGTCTCGCCCAAAGTACACGGGTGCGGGTGCGAATTTTGAATGACCCCACACTCAGCTTTCCCCGTGGTCTGATAAGCGTCCGCACAATGCATGCCGCAAGCCCTGTCAGAATGCGTATAGCATGGCGNAATAAAAATATATATATTAAAAAAAAAAACAAAACAAAGAACAACTGCAATTTAATCACAGATCATGCACAATTTTTGAAAAGGAATCGGTTTCTTTCTTACGGTGTGTTCTGTTGGTGGTTTTTGTGGGGTGTTTTTTGTTGTTTTTTTTTTAAAAAAAAAAAGCCTGCAGCTTGCTGGTAGGGTCTGGAGATAATAATTTGCAAAAGAATCATGACTTACATGCCAACTGTTTTAAATACAAAGCTGTAAACAGTGTCAGTGTAGGAGGAGATGACTCCAGCTCTGCAAAAGAGACCAAGAAGGAGGGCCAAAATTACAGGCAAGTTGCAATATTTTTGTGTTGCAGGGAATAAGTGGCCATATTGGATGCAAAGGATGACTTTCACATTTTGGTCTTGAACAGATGTTCTAGCGGACAAGATCTCTTAAGGAATGTCAGCAAGGAGAATGCAACAGTAATTGATCCATGGAAGGAATTGTATTTCCTCCTCTCTTCCCGTATATCTGTAGTTCATTTAGTTGCAAACCTTGTTGCAGTATGGATATCAAGAAAATGTGTGTACCTAACCAAAATGGTGAAGACAGAGGCTAAAAACTATAAGTAAATCTTATAATAGCAGCTGATTTTTTTGAAGGAAAACACTGTAACCTGCTTAGACAGTTTTGGTATCAGTTCGTTTTCCCTATCATATTTTATAAAACCCCTTACTTGACAGGGAATCATAAGCTGTTGGAAAAATGTTTTAATCATCTCTTGGTAGGAAAACAGAAAGTACTTTTGCTTGTGTTACTGTTTGCTGAAAGGGCATTGATGTATTATTCATCGTGGTGAGATCACATACGCACTGAGCCTTTGTGAGTGTCTCCAATAGAGAATGAAGTTAATGATGTTGACTTGAACGCATGGGGTAAGTCAGACGGACTTCCGCCTCTTCTCCAAAGGTCGGGCTTCTTTTCTGAGATTTTTGTCTTCTGGTTTAACCCCAGGAGCTAAGCGTTTGAGGTGGTCTTGCTGATTTATTAGCAAGATCAAACAGGGAGTATTTTCTTTACTTTTTCTTAGAAGTATTTGGGTTTTATTACCATTCACTGACTTTTGCCATGAATAAATCTACTAACTAAGGCTCTAGGAGCATAGAAGGCTCGTTAGCCTGTTGTCATACTTGTTTTTAAAGCCGTCTAATACTGCCAGCCACAAAGTAGCCAAGGCATTCACGGTATTTATTCCTAGATTATTTTTAAACAAAACCATTTGAGAACCAACTTCATAGTTTCTTCAAGTGTGCTGGTATTTGATCAAACTGTACAGGTTCAGAACTGCATGTAACTTGTTTATCTGATGCCAGATAAGGAAACTCATAGTAATTTCAGTGCCCCGACCCGGACCGTACCCCTGAAGAACAGCAGATACAATGGTCTGCTGGCTGCTAAGAAGGCTCAGAGCCTTTGTGAAAGCCTTTGAGAGGCGTTGTGGAGTGATTATGTGGATCAGCAGTCGGCAGAAGAGCCACACAGTAAGAACCTGAAAATTAACCACGCCACATTATTAAATTGCAGGTGGGACACCAGAGGCACAAAAGGGGCTTTGGGTCAGTTCCGAGAAGACTTAGACACTCGTCTCTGACATCAGGAGTGAACCTGAAGGCAGAAGTTATTGTGGTTTTGGACCAGGAGAATGGCAGAATACAGAGGCTTGAACGAGTCCCTCCAGAGTGCAGAATAAACAGATAAAATAGACATGGGGTGTTGAGTTTGGGTCAAAAGGCTCAAGTTGCTTGTTGGAAAATTTATTAACATGTTTAGTGAAACACCTACCACCATTTACTATATAGCGTGCTGAATTTAGTATGTTGTTCCTCACGACTAGTGGGTATCTCTGCACCCAGTAGTAGACTTCTGTCAAGCCTGGTGACTCCAAACCATCTCCGGAGCAGAGGAATTCCCAAGAGGGAGGAGACAGGGTCCCTCTGATGCAGGATCCTGCCTGCGTGTTAGCAGGACTGGAGACAAGTATGAAGAGCTTGCAAGATGCAGATATGGGGTAAAGTCCCCTTGAGACAATCACATTTTAACTTGAAGGGGTTAGGTTGTTTTAAAAGCTGAAGTGGGACGTTTTAGGTTGCTTCCAGAATGCGTAACCTGCAGCTGTTACAAGTCCTGATGTTTTTGCTTTCCTTGTTTCCTGTGACATTTGCTGGGTGTTTGGCTTCAACACTGTGTGATAGCCTGGGCTCCACTCTGCTGTCTTAGAGCATTGTGTGAAAAAGTATTTCCCTTTATTAAGTGTCAGATTTGTTGCTTTCCATTTTCTTGTACTGTGCATAATGCATCATGGTGTCACGTGCTCTTTTTTTGATTTGCTGCGTTTTGTGGTAAGTCTTCACTCATAATGCTGTTCAGATCCTTTTGCAGGCAGTTTTTAAACAAGAAAATTGCACTTCTCTCACTAAAGAGTATTCCGTTCTTGGGGAGGTCCTTAGTATGCCGTGATTACAGTGTATCTGTGATCTTATGCTAGTAAAGCTTTCCTGGATTAGATTTCGCTTCAGTAAACAGAAAATCTGTGATTTATTTTTGAAATGGTGCATTCTGTTCCAGTAAAATTTTGCTCCCTGCTTCCCATTCTGTAGCTTTGTTTATCTTTTAGCCATGCCGCAAGTATACAAGTGGACCGAATTATAAATTGCATAATGCTACGAGGACACCAGAACGTTTCTGGCTAAAATTTTTTTGTCTCATTGCAGCCTTGCCCTTCATGTAGTACCACCCTTGCTCCCCACTGCGATGTCAACATAGACGAAGGAGCTATCCAAAATGGTTGTCAGGATGAGCATAAAAACAGTACGAAGGTAATTTAAGTATTTATCATATTGTCCCTTTTTTTCCCCTTATTTCTCTGCTTCCGTTAGCTTTCTCAATTTTGCATTAATCTTCCTTTATTCAAGCTCTTAAGCAGCAGAACCAGTTTTGATTTTGAGCAGTTGTGCTCTAAAATTTAGTTGAGCCTCCCTCCCCAAATTTTCAAAATCATTAGTAATTTTATGGGCCCAGTTTGAAACTCAGAAGCACCTAAAATTTGGACTCTTCAAAACGATGCTGAAGCTACCCAAAGAAAGAGACACAAAGCCCACTGCCGTGCTCTCCGTCCCTTACGCCGGCTGGCTGTGTGTCACCTAGCCCCAGGTTACACCTCTGTCTTCTGCATCACAGCTCTGAGCCGAGACAGAGTCATCCCTCTTCACGCACACAGCTGAAATTCACAGCGTTTTAGTCAGTTTACATCCTTTTTCTGACCGACAAACGCAGCGTCTTACATATGCAGCACGCTGCTGCCAAGATTGCTTTCCTTGCCTGTTTCTGAGATACTCTCACTGAAGCCACCTACTTCCTCTGCAGCACCAGACACTGCCTGCGTGTCGTCTTCTCCGTGGCCCTCGTAGCTTCTCTGCTCTGCCTGGTGCCTCTCACTCCTTCCTGAGTATTAAACTCCTGCCAAAATGCAGACCCTGTGCTCATCGCATCATTGTTTTAATTTCAAATAAGTTTAGTGCTTTCCCTTCTTGGGGAAAATAATATTATAAATGCATTCAGAGATAGCTATCCTGGGTTTTCCTTCACATCTGTCTTTACAACTCATCTCGCCTATTGAGCTAATGAAAAAACTGGCCAGCATTTATTTTGCTGATGAGCTACTACACTATTCTCTGTTTGTCCCTCTGCTCTCTGCCTGTATGTCACCTTTTGTGTCCTGTGTTTAAATTGTAAGCTCAGAAGCAGAGGCTGCCTTACTGTACTGGACCGAAATGGTTTGTAACACAGTAGACCATGTTCTGTGCCAGGGTTCCTAGGAAACAGCCTAAGAAAATAAAGTAAAATAATAATCCCTTCAGCTCTGAGGGAGATAGAGCAGAGTGGCCGGCAGGTACTGGTCTTGGAACAGCGTGAGATCTTTAAGACAGAAAACATTGTTGGAGGTGTGCCCAGGCTGCCAAGATGGTATGTGTGAGATGCTTCTTCCCCAGATTGCCTCTGCCCACGTGCCAGGGATCTCCAGCACCAACTGCAAATGGAGATTTTCCTTGGGTACTAACTGCCTCATGTCATACGTTGTCTTCATCAGAATTGTCCTTTAAATTTCTTCCTACTACAGCTGTATTAGCTTCGTGTGTGTTAATCAGCACATCGTCTAACCTTGCTTCAAAGAGGTCTGTACAGTGCTGAATAAAATGCCCTAATTTCATTGGAAGAAGCATCCTGGTGCAGACCAGCTCACATGTCCTCCTTTGATGTGGTTTAGTTTTTGCCAAGTCAAAAATTGGACCAGTTAAGTGGCTGCCAGTAGTTCTGGGATGCCTGTTTAACTGAAAGCTTAAAGAACAGCTACATGCACAAAGTTGCCGTGGTGTTTGACTTCCAAATCTTCACTGCGGTCTCAGCTTTCCTGGGAAGAAGAGCCATAAGCTCTCTCTCTGCATCTCTGGAGTCTGTACCCATGCCACGGTGCTGCGCTTATCTCTATCTTAATCTCTATCTCGGACTCTTTCTGGCTCATTTCTCTAAACGATGTTAACCACGTCCTCGGACCTTCCGGGGTCCCAACAGCCTCTGGAGCCTCCCTGTCTCTTGGTGGGAGGAAACTGTCGCATGGTGCAGCGAACGCCTGAACGCTCCCAAGAACTGCACAGCCTGTTGTCAGCAGAAACCACAGTAACACTGGAGCTAACAACATTTAATAAATAGGGATTTTCTCCTTACACACAAGCCGTTTCACACTCTAATCCCCTCCTGTTAAGATTAACAGAGGGGAGACGGCACAGGAAAACCTTGAGCTGACTGAAGGGAAGAATTTTCTTAGGGATTTGAGCCTTTGCCAAGGAGCTAAAGAGAAAAAGGCCAAGAGAGGTCCATGCTGACCTTCTCTGAAAGAGCAGAAATTTTCGCTGCATTCTTCAGCTGAACTTGAAGAACAGACAGGGAAAGCAAACAGTGCCCAGGGGTCCATATCTTGTATTTGAGCTGCTCGTAGCAAAAATTGTGTTCTCTCTGTTACTGCTTTTCAAGTAATGACATCTGCTGCAGGGGTGAGGAAAAAGAGAAAGATTCTTTACCAGAAAAAAAAAAAAAAAAAAAAGTGGTAACTATGACCTTCATTTGTTTTTTTAGGCCTCAAGTTGTTCTGGGAAGAGCTCTGAGCAAATATAATCTTTATAATATAATCTATCATAAATTTAGGAGAAAAAAAAAAGAACAATGAAGACACTTCACTTTTAGCAACTTGTTGGACGGTTCTCTTGGAAGTTTGTGGTTTGTTAGTACTCCTCCTCTCCAAACCAGAGAGGTTACCCTCGCGCTGCAGTCAGCCGTGTGCTCCGTAGCCGTGTTCCCTCTGGGTAGGCTACGTAACCCGTTACGGTTGCAGAAGGGCTTGCTCTGAAGCTGCTGGACGTTTTCCCTTAGAAAAGAAACCCTTTTTGTGAGAAGTTCTTGTGCCTCTGGCTTACCAGGAGCGCGCCCTTCTGTCATATGCAAGCAGCTATCCGGTCCAAGAGATTTTGCTCTGCTTTTGCTGAGATACGTGTTGCTGAAATCACCTTTCTTTTCTGTTGATTACGTTCTTTAGCAAAACATTGGCAGCACACCAAGATAACTACTAAATTTCCTATTCTACTTCGTCAGCTGCTGTCACCGGGCTGTGAACACCTGCAAGCTGCCAAAACAACTGTTGTGAGTGGTAGAAGGGACCGGACCGGGAATCCTTTCATCTCCCAGGGCTCACACCTCCATCAGGGCAACCCACAGGGTGGGGATCCCGCATCCCTATCCCAGGTGGGAGGAAGGGGAAGCACAGCCCACCTTCCTCCTGCTTTTCCTGTGGCTCTAGGGAACCGTTCGGTTATGACTTGAGCTCTTGAGGTCTTGGCAGTGATAGGGAGCCAAGCCCAAGTGCTTTCTGACTCTTCCCTGCACAAGGGGACATTCTCCTGCTGCTCCATTAGTCTTGTATCTTCACTGGTTGCCTCTGCACCTTCCCTTATACCTGCCTGTATTCATGTGCCTTGTTTGCTTTACAGGGTAGATACACGAGGAGGTTGAATTAATTTTGCATGGGCAGCCAGAAACCAGATATTTCTTAACTTTAACTAAGTTGGTTTCACCATCTAAGTAACATATTTCAGTGCACGGTTGGGGTGGTGATGATATTTATGGTATTTATTTATGGTCACCGTGGTGGCATCCAAGAATAGCCTTCTGGAGGAGCTTGTCACTGCCATGCTGACTGCTGTACAGGCAGAAATGAAGGAACTTCTGTCGTGAGTGGGTTTCAGGATGAGGATAAATGATACGTGATAAATGGTAAGACATGGAGTGGGGAGATAAGCATTCAAATATGCTAAATTTGATATATGTTTGCCTTTGCAAATGGTCTTGACTAACTGCAGTTCATTTTCATTTTAACCTTATTTAGTTGTCTAATTTTTTTTAATTGCTTCAGTGCATATTGGTCTAGGTCAAAGAAAATGTCAAAGAAGGAACTTTGGGTTCCAGGAAAATAGAATAATTTTTGGTTGAAAGCAATTTGTGTTCTCAAATGAATGAAAGCGGAATTGGTAATACTATGTACCTAAGCTGTGTTGCAAGCTGGTGTCAAAATTTAAAAATGCAGTATTAGTTAATATAAAGGCAAAAGAAAATCAGAAAGAAGTGTATCTTAGTGAAGAAAGCATAGTTTAATTTGCAGGATTTTTTTGGGTTTTTTGTAGGACGATGAGATGTACAAAAGGGTAGTGCCCAAAGGTAGGAGAAAGGAGGAGGAAGCTCTGGCTGAGTAAGCAGCAGGGCTGTAGTGGTCAGTGGAAGGATCAGCAAGTTGTCTCATGACCTGGGGAAAAATAGCACAGCTGAAGCAGGTATTTAAAGAGCCTTCTAAAAGAGTCTTGGCCTTAACATGAGCGGATGAAATTTGGGCTTGTGGTTGGTCTTCATTGCGTGTGTGAAAACGTACTTTGTTTTCTGCTCCTTGGAAACTCGGTACGTAAAAAGCAAAAGGACGACACCTAAATAGACATGCACTTAGCGACGATGGGAATGACTTTGAGGCAGGTGGAGTTAGGTCTTCAACATGATCAGGTAAAAGCTCAGTGTGTTGAGGGAAGAACTTCTTTCAACTTTTGCTGCATGAAATCTCTTCTGTCTGCTTTCTCAATCACTGATGTTCTCCATGTATGTTTTGCTTTCTGCCATTCAGGCTCCGGGAGGACACAGTCCTAAGACTCAAAATGGACTTTTGAGTCCTCCACAGGAAGAAAAGCTGAGCAATAGTCAAACCTCGCTTTATGAAATGTTGCAAGAGAAAGGAAGATGGGGCGGAGTGAGTCTGGATCAATCGGCTCTCCTTCCTTTGAGGTTCAAAAACATCAGAGAAAAGACAGATGCTCACTTTGTGGATGTGATTAAAGAAGACAGGTAAGGAAAATCGAGCTGTACCATGTAAAATTGTGCAAAGGAGAGAAGGCAGTAATAGAGGTCCTGTATCTTTAATCTTTATTTGTGTGCTTTCTATCTAATGTCAATAATTATTGTTCATATAACGCGTCCTATGTTTCGTAAGCTTAGTTGTATTCTGTTTAAACTGCAGTAGGAGCTTGGTGTCAGAAACATTCTGCTCAGGAGTCTGTAAAGCCAGGTTTTTTGGTAATTTCCACAGTGAACAGTCATTCTTCAGCAGACTCTTTGAAAACGAAAAATATTTTTTAAATTACTTGCCATGAAGTTGGATTCTTATCTTTACATTCAAAAGTCTTGTTAATGCACATAGTGTGTACCTTCCCCTCCAATTAAAAGCATAATGTAAAATCTGAACCACAAAACTCCGATTTTTGTATAGCAAAAGAACTATATCTGATAACATTGTGTGCCTTAACTAACGCCTAGAAATCATACTGGGCTGGGAAGCAGAATGAATAGGAGTGAGTTCTCATGGAACTACTGCCTACCTACAGCATTTTGTAAGGTTAGATTCTCTCCCTGTTTCAAACAAAAAACCTTATTTTGGGCAGGGGAAAGTATGTTCTCTGAAGTTTAGTAGTATGTGATTATTTTTTTTTATTTATTTTATTTTGGTAGACAGCCATATCTCCCTTATTACAGCAGTGAATTGACTGGATCAACTAAACAGATAACTTGTTTGTTATTATTTATGGCTATTCTTATTTTTGCTTCACTACTTCCGCTCAGATTAGGGGTGTTTTATCTAATATCTTCGAAAATGTATCCTAGTGTAGACTCCAGGCTGCTTGGAACAGGGACACTGTCATCTTAACTGAAAACATGATGAGGGAGAGACACCAGTCCCTCCCAGTCTCTTCTCTAGATTTTTTCAGATTACTTTTCCTCCTGTGGCTGGCTTGGGTTAAAATTTAGGTTTCTCTTTTTTTTTTTTTTTTCCTCTCCTGTGTGTGGTCTGTCATTAGTGGCTGAGAATAGGTGTTAAGCTGATGTGTTCAAATATCAGAAGACAGACGGATTGGGAAAGTCCAAATGTTGGCAAAAATCAGCAAGAACAAATTGGATTTTTGTTTAAAATATAACTTAACATGCTGCAAATTTTAACTTATAGAAGTAGCTTCATTTATGCCATTGGTTTGCTGAAGTTACCTCGCTCAGGCTCATGTGTTTTTGGTGCTTTTCTTCTCCACTTACAAAATGGATAATTTGTTCTGATTTGGAAGAAGTAGGACCATGATTTGACATCAGTCAAAGCCTAGCTTTTTTTTTTTGGTCTCAATTAAATATCATCATTACCATATTAAGTGGGCCATTTCTTGTTGCCAGGGAAACTTCTCTGCTGAGTTCAGTTCATGTAAACATAACTTTCCAAAAATAATCTTCTGATTAATTAGGTCTATGCAAAACAGTTAAAGCCTATGTTTTACATTAATCCTTTTTAACATTTCTCAATGTGAATTTATATGTTATAAGTAATTTTAAAAACCTTCTTGATCCCCTACTGTAAAACATAATCTATTGTTGGTATCAACAAGTCTGTGAGGATGTTTGAATGGGAAATTTGAGTTTTCTCAAGGAGAGAGAGATGAAGTCCAGACTTCCCCTTGGTCATCTTACACGGAAACCCCGGTCACAAGAATAATGCTGGAGTTTTGCTGCTTTGGGTTTATGTCCCTGCAAACCCCAGCAGCAGCGAAGTGTGAGCTTCCCCTGGTGCTGGGCAGTGATTTCCACTGTGGCGCACCGTGCTGCGATATAAATTTGTATTAAGAGAAAGTACCTGACCCAGATATGGTGATAAGGTGCATAAATTAATCACAAAGGCTTCCCGTAGAGCTGGGAAGAGTCAGACGTATCCTAGGGGAGGATTCAGGAGCCTGGCACACCACATTAGGAAGCTGCCTTGGGCTAGCCTGGAGGAGATGCTGGATGCTGAGGATGTTCTTCATTTCCCATCCTCTTCTTAGAGTTTAGGTGTGCAGCTGAGAGATTCATGAGTGGCCACAGGTCTCTGCATGCCGAGTTTTCGCCTTGGAGCTGGTATCTCGGCACAGTTTCACTTGTCTTTAAAAGTAATAATAATAAAGCCAGTGTTAGCATAGCATGTTATTATTGCATTATACAAGAATCCTTTTCATAGAAGTTACCCGTTTGCATCGTCTTACATCTTGGTTACATATATTTGGCAAACGGTATATAGTTTGAATTTTGAGTCTGGCTTTACTACAACCCCTATAAAAATGCCATGCTTTGTTCCTTGTAACCTGCATGGTACTACGTATGCTAAAAGAAAACTATAGTCTTAAGAGCATAAAATGTTTAAACTTTATTTCCTTGGGGATACCCTCAAAGGATTTGTGCTTTTTAGATTTTTGTTTCAAAAAAAACCCCAAACATATTCCTTAATTTGTAAACCTTTGAAGTACAAGAAACAAGTACTCACGGTCTAATCAGGACAGTGCTTACAATTGATCTCTTTAGACTCACAGACCAGAGTCCCAGGGAAGTACAAAGCTCTCCCCAGAAGCTAGGTTCTGCGCCGCCCTTCATCCCCACCTTGGGTCAGTTTCCTGTTAAAATACTTCTAAAATTTGTTTGTTTCTTTCATCTCTCACTTCCTAGTCTTGCTTGACTCGGGGAAAGCAGAAATTGCTTGTGCTGGGGAGGCACAGCACCTCCTGGGAAGCAGATTATGTATTTGCCTGTGTTTAGTCAACTAAACTGGGATCTTCCTCGTTGAGACAGGTGACTGACATGGAGCCGGGCTGGGGCGGTGCAGCTGGTGGCCATCAGAAATGCTGCCTTTGCCCTGCTTTCATCCTGTTACACTTTCCGTTTCGAGTTGAGCTGGCAAACTGGATTGTTCTTCCTACGTCCTTAGGCCATTGCAGCTCCAGCACAACGTCACCATACTCCGTTGAGCTTCCCTGGAGGAAGAAAGTGAATTCAACAATTTTTTATTTTTACTTTTTTTAAGAAAAGCTTGCAAAATTCCTATTATAAGATGCTTTTAGAAACATCTAAGAGAGGTGAGGGAGGGGAAGAAAAGGAAAAATTAAAGAGAGAAGGGGAACTCAAGTGAATGTGCCCTGTCATTCCTTCAGAGTATCCTGATGTTTTTAATATGTTGGCCAAGGCTGGAGTGTTTAAAGGTTATAAAGTATCTGCCGTGTTGATGGTTGAAGTCTTTTGTCCTCTCGAGCTTCAGTCGAGGAATAGGTGTTTTGTTGGTCTTGCACCTCAAGAAAGGAACCCTTCCCACATGCCATCTTGGGGAGCTTGTGGGTCCAAAAAACCTCTTTGGCAAGCGGTCGTAAAAAACAAACAGCACAAAAACCCCAAAACAAACCCCCTGAGAAAAAGAGCTCAGGCACAGGCTAGCTGTGTAGGATCTTTCGGCTTTTTCATCTGCTTAGAATATGATCTCACGTGCATCCATTTGCTTAGAGTTATCAACTTGAAAATGGCCCACTCTAATTGTTGCTCCGGAGCTACAATTTTCAAGGTGGGAATAGCACTTGGAAAGAAGCTGCCCCATTTCAGATCCTGCAGTAATTTTAAAAACTGTTAGTTCACTGGAAATAACAACTGGAATTGGTGGCTTGAAAAGGAAAGGAGATTGGTAGCAAGAGTGTGTGCTCGGAAGCCTGGGATGAGGACTGCAGGGAGAGGGTGATGGGTGATCCCAGTAATAAATGGCATAAGCAGGGGGGACCTTACTGTGTGACCATCGGGCACAAGGCACTCGGTGCCCTCAAAGTCAAGTCCTTTCAGCTCTTTGGCACCTAGTAGGGAGAGAAAAGGTTTGCAGATCAAGTGCCCTCGATGTCAGTAGAAAACTTAAACCTCTTACAACTAATGTAAAACTCAAAAAATGTCCTATTTTACTCCAGAGGATGTGGAATCATAGAATGGTTTAGGTTGGAAGGGACCTTAAAGACCATCTACTTCCAACCCCCTGCTATGGACAGGGACACCTCCCACTACAGAAATGAAACAAAACACCTTTTTAATGATTGAGGCTTCTTTTATGTTTGGGTTTAGTTTGGGGTTTCCTGTGCACCTGGCACTGGAAGATACGGTGAAGGAGTGCATAAACACCCTCTGGTAGATGCTGCCTCCTGGTTCGTTAGTCCTAGTGAGCTAGTTTCATTATTTGTCAGTGACTTTGTTGATGATTCTGGTGATTTCAAACCTTCTATTTCAGAAGTAACTGTAAGCTATCCCTGTCCTCGGGTTCTGTTTCTCTGCAGCCCGGATCATTAAGGGAACGTTACTAAGCTGAGCTACTAAGTTATTTTAGTGTAGTTGAAATAACAAGAAAGTGCTGTTTTCTAAAGTGGCCATTTTTTGTTTCTAACAATTTGTCACCTTTGTCATCCTTGGCTTGCTCTGACCGATGGAATTCCACCTAAGACACAAATATCCCGCAGCCGCACGTCTCCTAAGGTTGTGCCTCTGTAGTAGCAATTAACCTTTACTGTTTGCTGGCTTGTATTACAATCATCTGTAGTCATCTGTGGTTATAGCTGCTAAGTTTTTGGAAGGACTTGTTAGTCTCTTCCTGAAAATACTACATTTGCTCTGTCGATTTTTTTTTTTTTTTTTTTTGTAAAGTATGTCCTCCGCCAGTGATGTGGATAAGGGGGTACCTTGGTGACTGAGAGCAAAGCAAAGCTACAGGAACTTCAACGCTAAGCGCCAGCGTCCCTAGAAATAGAAACCACAGAAGGGGGGGGGTCTAAAAAAGCTACAGCTGAATTAAACTGATGTTGGCATTATCTTTTCTCTTTAGCCTCATGAAAGACTACTTCTTTAAACCACCCATTAACAAGCTGAGCCTGAACTTCTTGGATCAGGATTTGGAGATGGCCTACAGGACGAGCTATCAGGAAGAGGTGCGTTTCTGCTGGCATCGGTTTCCTTCTGTAATCTGGCTAAGTGACTGTCAGCCGTTGCTTTGGACACATTTCATTGCAGTTGATGGCGAAGCTCATGAAACGTCACGTGTGATTTACTACTTGGTGTCGCTGCCTCGGAAAACAGTCTCCTTGCAGTTTACCTGTCTTGTGCCATGCCCTCAGTCTAGCCCAGGCTTTAGGCTGGAAATACGTTTTCACAATCCAGCAAGATACACTAATTACTCCTCACCTGCCTTTTCTCCATTTTCAGGTTAATGTTTTAAGGCTTTAGGCAGGCCAGAGAACCATGCTAAGAAAGTAAAGAACCAAATGCTACTTGCCTTCTCATCAAATATCCTAACTTTTGAGAATGGTAACTTTGAATTTGATTCTTCTTCATGTCGCAGCCTCATGGTTATCCCTGTGGAACCCAAACCTGCTCTGAACACAAATGCCTTAAGTTCTGTCAGCATGCTATGTTCAGAAACAGGCAGTTCAAAACACTGCATAATTGTACGTAACAGTGAGTAAAGTGTAAGGAACTTGGTGCCTTCTTCAGGATTCTGCACTGAGCATAAAAAGTCCTTAATCCCCCTGGGGACTAATAGTATCGCAGGCTTTCCACGTCAGTAGGTGTTCCTGCCTGGTTGATAGGAACTACCAAGGCGATGTAAGTTTACATACAGTGACGTTAGGTGTCAGTACTACCTGAGGCTGCGTTTCCATGAGTAGGTAAAAAGTCGCTGCCAAAAGAGGGCATTTGCTCTCCCTCCTTGTTCCTACTCCTCCCTGCTCCTCCGTCTGATGGCTCTGGTGCTTCTCAGACGTCCCTGCTGTGAGCCAGTTCATTTTAATCGCCTTGCATAAAATATTCATGTCTTGGTTTTCTGTCTGGGGCTTTTTCTTCTTCTGTCTGGGTCTGTTTTCTGCTGTATTGAACCAGCAGCTCACAGAGAGGTTAGCACTGCCAAAACCAGTGCAAGGTAAGTGTCTGGCAGCAGGAAGGGGAATGGGCCCTTCCCCTCCAGCAGCGTTGAGCTATTAGTTTGGGTCATCCGTCTGGCAAAATCCATCATGATAAATGTAGGTGTGGATTTCTTTTCTTCCCCGTATGTCCTACATCTGAGGGCAGGTAGGATTCCTGCTTCTGCTGCTTGTTGCTTTCTGTTCTGGGCAGCATTGTCACGTTGTCCTTAGCGGTTAGCTCCTGTTTGCTTGTTTTCCAATGTTTACACGTGAGACCTAACTTACTTTTTTAACAAAGGGCAGCATAGTTGTGTTGCAGTTCCATTTGCTCAGTTTGTTCAGGAGCTCCATGTGCATCCTGCAGCACTGTATTCTGGTGGTATCCCTCTGAACGAAGCTCATGTGGCAACAATAGGGAGAAGCTTCCTGCAGGTTACAGCCTGCAAAGTTTGCACAAACTATGCAGAAAATAGTAAATCAAGTTCTTTCCAATGGAAAGATTGGAAAGAGAAGCGAAGCGGAGATAGTCGAGCATATACAGATTGACCTATTAATGTGGGTATGTAGGAAATTCATCAAAGGAGCAGGAATGTGGTCTGTGTATTTTGTTAGTGGCAAGCTATTAATTTGAAAATTATTATGTAAACCTGCCTGGAAGTGGGAGTCTTCACTCTTGAATAGTAACTCTGCAGCACTGGGGCAAAAACCTGTTAAAACCTTAATATTAACCTAGTGCTGGTCCAAAACAACAACAAAAGTTTTCTCTTGGAGAGTGAAATGGTTGGTCGGCACTGTTGGTTCTGTAATTGCCTTGCAGTAAACTGTTGCTGAAAGTAACTTGCAACATCCCTGAATTCACCTGGAGTTACACAGTGCCAGCTGCATGCCCAGTTTGTGATTGTTCTCTGAGCGGCTCCACTTCCCAAGAGCTTGCTTAGCCTGTCCGTGTTCAGAAATTAAGGCACTACTTAACGCTGTTAGGGCATCCTTAACGCTGTCACTTTAGGATACAGTGCTGCTTTCCTTAATTCAATTTATGTGATTTTCTGTGTGGACTGACAGGGTTCTGCTGCAGTTCAGATTAAAAGGTAATTTCGGCACAGAAAGGGTGCTAGCTGAATTTATTAGGTTGCAGAGAGGTACAAATGAGGAACAAGTTCATTTCCCCATATTGCTAAGTGCAGATAGCATTCTGAGGAGCAAATGATATTTTCAAATTACAGCAGGGTACAAGACTGCAGTACTCAGACTGGACGACGTCCTGGTGATATTGATAACATATTTTTTGTTTTTCTTTGGAACTTGCTTTCGGTGGTCCCTTGGGCAGATAAAAACACTCCTAAACCAGGATGTAGGGCTCATGATCTAGTTTTCAGCTGGACTGGCCAAAGTAGCGCACAGCACAGCTGCACAAGCAGTGGGGCCAGGACAAGATGGAGTGGGAATGTGTGGTAAGGGGTTACGGAAGAGCAGAACTTGGTGTCCTGGGTTCCAATCAATTCCGATTACATAGTGTCCCGATTGCTGCTTTTAATCTCGTCTGAAAGGGAGATGTGAACTCTCCCACAGGCGAGGAGCGCTTTCTGTGGAGTGGTGTTCGGAGGGTTTCCTTAAAGAACCATCGGAGCTAAAAGGCTTATTGTAAAATCTATTATTATTTTAAGTGAAAACCCTCGAAGAAAACTCCTTGTAGCATTATCTGCTAGTAATTACGGGGTTCGTGTTTCTTTGCATAGAATAGGCAATTTTCACATGCTTTATTTCTGTATCATAATATTCTGTAAAAACCACCCCAGACCCAGGGGCTGTGCTGCCAGTGCTTTTTTTCGACACGGACTTATTCTCGGGGAGCTGTGGTAGCCATTGAACTACCTCTTCTCTTTCTTGTTTCAAAATGGTACTTACAGAACTTTTTGACACTGCTTTAATCCAATGTATTCCTTTTATCTGTTTTTGCAAGCCACTGTTTCTGGTACAGTTGAATTCTGCAATATAACAGTTACTCATTTTCATCCTTTCCCTCGATCCCTGTATTCCACACAGGTTATAAGGAACGCTCCAGTGAAGACGTTTGCCAGCGCTACCTTCAGCTCGCTCCTGGACGTGTTCCTCTCCACCACAGTCTTCCTCATACTCTCCATCACGTGTTTCCTGAAACACGGGATGGTCGCGTCCCCTCCACCACCCGCAGCAGTCGTGGTGCTCGTCATCGCCATCCTGGTAGAGATGCTGTCCCTTGTCATCTCAATTAGGTAAATAAAGCATAAGAAAGTCTTGAAATAGCAGCGGGAACTGAAATGGCGGCTGGCTTGGGAACATTTTGTTTGACAGCATCCCAGGAACGCGCCTGGACGGTTTGTAATATTTGGAGAGCAATGTTAGTGAAGCCAAGAAGGCTTGTGGTAGATCTTGTGCAAAGAGAGGTCTAGCTACAGAAATTAGGGGCGAGAAGGATGACTCTGATAGAGACTACTTAAGGAAACAGAATCTGCACATCATGCCTGCCCCTGCTTATTGCTCCTTGGGATGCCCCACGCAGATGAGTCTCTTCTCCCCTCGAAGGGCCCTCAGAGCGAGGGAATTCAAACAGAAAACTTCCATCTGTCCTTCAAAACAAAATCCCTGCCTTCAAATGCCTAGATAAAAGTACACCATTCTGCTGTTAAAACTGAAATGATTTACAAAAATGCAGAGCATGCTCCTTTTCTCTAAAAAGAAAAAACCCAAAAACCAAAACCAAACCCAAAACAAGCAACTTGCCAAAGTCACATTGCGTCTGTCCAGCATTAGTTTTCCTAATGATCTCTATTTCGAGTCTCATGGGTTTAATATTAAAATAGTTTGTGTTTTCTCTGTTTGACACATAATTGGAGTCAGCA
Source organism: Chionis minor (assembly GCA_013398295.1). NCBI lineage: Eukaryota > Metazoa > Chordata > Aves > Charadriiformes > Chionidae > Chionis > Chionis minor. The sequence goes on from VZSF01007137.1 coordinate 112,954, forward strand.
TTTCCCCCGAGTCTTGGGCGCTGTCACAGTCAGCTGCTGCTTGAGGAGGGAAGGGAAGGGCAGGAGCACTAGTTTGTCTCCGCAGAAAGGGCGGCTTCGCAGGACTGTGCTCAGCGGTGCCAGCCCTGACACTGCCTCTTCGCAGCCGGTGGCAAAGAATCCCTGAATTCTTATACATCCCTGCTCCTCTGCCTCTCCCTGGGAGGTGAGGCTTGGCTGCAGATGCAGATACCTGATTTTTAACGGTGTCTCCTCATTCCTGGTTTGTACCCCAGCACTCAGAGAGCGGGTGTTCTAGAATTCTAGGACACTTGTGTGCCTTTTACCCCGGTGTTTGGAACTAGTTACCGTGCAATTCCTGCATGACGTGCGGGTTTCCCCCAGGCACACTGGAGTTACTGACACGTTCGAGTGTGGCAGAAGGCTGCAGTTGTGTGTGCATTCAGTGAGGCTCATGCTTTCCCGAGTGTGTTGTCCGATTTCTCCAGATAACCGCACGCAACCTGTCATTAACCCAGATGATAGACCTAATAATAAGTTGTTTGTTTGTCTGTACTTCAGGAGAGCGAGTTTATTCTGCCCTCCTCGTCCCCCGTTGTCACTGCACTTCCTTGTGACACAAGAGCACGTTGTAAGGGTGGTGTGTGGAAACGCGTGGCCTCACTCATAGCTCTGCAAACCTGACAGGTACCTGTCAGTTAAAATGCTTTTGTAATTACAAGTTAGAAGCGATTCTGCTGCTGTTTCAAAAGAAAGAAGAAATTGTAGTTTGCCCTCTTATTTTGACTTTTCGGAGTCAAGGTAAAAAATACTGAAATAACACTTTAGTCATTTATGAACAGTGGTGAAATGCTTTTAAGGACAGTATTTCTTAGCAGGTGTATTTGGTTGTGGCAATTTGAATATTATTGTAGTTCTGGAGTTTTTAGGAAATCTAGGCGTTCGGAAAGTGTTAAGGTCCATACTGGGAGATGGTTGAACTGGTAGGACCGTCATTCCAGTGCACCCTAAACTGGGTTAACTGTTGCTCTGTCCTCTCTCTTGCACCAGAAATGCATTTTCCCCTTTGCAGAACAGTTTATGTAGTCTCCCTTGGGGCAGGAGTGTCTGTTTTGTGTGCCCAGGCAGCTCTTTGATCGCACCGGGCAGGAGAGTGGGAAGGTAGCAGCGAGCAGGGAGTCTGGGTTTGGTGGCTGTGCCATTGTATCCGTGAATTTGGTCAGCTCTGAGCAACTCAACCATCACTTTGCAGAAGAGCTACTTTCTGCTATCCAGATAAGTTTGGAGAAAATTCGCGTGCGTTCACCTGGCAGGTGAATTTTTATTCCATTTTAGTATTTTTCACCTCATTATTGTTCCCACTTGTTTTTCCAATGCGGCATTGCATTTGCCTTTTCTTATTTTGTACCTTCATAACAATTATTGCTGTAACCTGAGAAATTTTTAGGTGTAGGTACATAAGGTTTTATTTCAGTCTTGTTCTATAATGGGCGGTTTATGGGTTTCTTAAGGAGAAGGAAAAATGTTGTTTTCAATATGCTGGCTATACAGTCACGAATTTGCAAAGCGGTTTTGTCTTTCTGAGCCGTGTATGGGTGTGCAGAGGTTTAGCTTCTTTGCAGCACTGTGTTGTTGAGAGCTGCGCTGTCTGGTAGTGAGCCTGGGCCATTACCACGGTGCATTTTAAGTGGCTTTATAATATTTTCCTGACACTATTTGGTTTTGCCACTGACATTTCTAGTATTTTCACGAGCCTGTGCTGGCTTAAAGCCTGAATTTTACTTCCTAAGCTGGCTTGGATGCCCCATTTAAAGTCAGGGAGATTTAAAAAGCAAGTGTTTCAGGATGGATGGACTCCTAAGTCTTAGAAGTCTGTATTTTTTATTATTAATCATTCTTTTGTGCTTAATTCTGATTCCTTGCTACTGGAGCCCATGGCATGCAGGTGAGAGATGTCGCGCTCCTTTCTTTAGGTGGGAAGAAAGCGTCTGCAAATCACTCTGGATTTACTCTACGGTTACAATCAGTAGGTTCTCAGGGGCTTGCTACCACGGGCTCACATGTGCAATCTTTCCTCGACTAATGAGGTATAATTTGTATTTGGCTTAACTCTGGTCATCACATCTAAGGTAACACTTCAGTAAATCTTCTAAAGTACAAAGCAGGGTGATTTCGGATCTGGGATCTTACCCAGGGTACCTTCTTGAAAATAACCTCCTACTATACACCAAAAAGACCAGTCTCTGTAGATTAAGGATCTCAGAACCTTTCTGGTAGGTTTTCAGTTTTAAATGTAATAGCGGTAGCATATTTGGGGGGGGGGACTTTTGTAGGAAAAGGTATCTGTTTTGCCTTGGAGAGGGTTTTTTTTTGTTTGAATTTATAATAAGTATTCTGGTAAATACATAAAATATGCTTTTGGGCCGCTCCAGTCTCCACAACCTGAGGCACACGCTTCTGTACAGTTCCCTTGAGCAAAAAGAAGAAAATCATCTTTTTCCTCTTCAGATCCTCTTCGAAGTGAGGACTGCTCACTTTGCCCGCTCGTTGTGCACAGAAACGGTGCAGAACTTCCTGTGCAGAAATGTCATCGCAAATGACAATCACAGAATACCACCGAGATATCTTAAGGGAGGAGATTGGACTACAATGCTGGGCACAATCCCAGAATTTCAGGAAAAGGGATTATTTTAGGACCAGAAAATTCTTGCCTAAGTTTCTCATTGTATTTTCATTATGGTGATGCGAAACACCCTGCCTTTAAATCAGTCTAACTTTTAATTGAATCCAGGACTCGGCCTGGGAAGTGCTCGCTACAGCTCTTGTGGCTAAGACCTTTAGTCCAGCTGGAGGAGCAGGAGAGGAGAGCACTGTCGCTGCCTGTGCAATGAGAAACCAGTTAAAACTTTTAAGTTTCAGCAGTTAGAAGAGGCCTAGCTAAAAAGTAAAGTTGCTGAACAAAATTGGTCCTGTTTTACCTCAAACCAGGACAGTTCTGGAAAAGAAGTCATCGTGGAGCAAAGCTTACAAGGGAGAAGGATGTTTTGATTCCTCTGAAGTGTCTGATAATAAATTATTGGAGTATCTATAGATGAGGATCCCACTGTTACTGCAAGTGCCACTCTAAAATTAATTGCATAAAGCTGCATGCAAAAAATGGTGCTTCCTTTGTAAGCACGTGGAAGATGTCATCTCCTGTTCTGTAAATGCAGCGCAAAGAATGTCCTTCTGCCCACTTGAAATGGGACTGCTTTGACTTTCATGAGTTCAGCTGAAGTGTAAGAGGTGCCGAAGTTCTGCTATTTTATAAAAATACCTTGGGAAGTGTCACTGAACGTACAGCAGTGCGTGAAGTTTCACTTGGCATTCTTATGAGTGCCTCTGCAGGAATACAGGTAAAAGACACCTGCCCGCTAGTTTGGCTGTAAATACAGGATTCTTAACTAGGTAGTTTTGACATCTAGTTCTTGTTCTCAAGTAAAACTTGTTATAAATAAGTTTGTTTTAAAAAAGTGCATTGCTTTTGATAGTATCCTTCAGCGATGACTTCTGGGTGAAGAGATGTGGGCATTTTGGCCCTGGGCAGAAGAGCGGGAGGTGGGAGCACTTCATAAGTGGCTTCATGAATTCTGAAGTCCCTTTCTAGAGGGTAGAAAAATACCTTCTGGGTGAAGCAAGCAAGCAAGTACAATCAAAACAGCAGAATGGGAAACTGCTGTTGTCTGACGAAGGAAAACTGGCCTTTGCCTGGTGCTTCACCTTCCCAGGCTCGCTGGAGTAACACCCACGGTCTGTCTGCAGCTGAGAGCCTGTGGCCAGCCAGGTGGATCTCTTAAATTCCTAACAACCAGCCACGGAACGTGTTCTCCGCAGCCAGAGCTTAACAGCAGCAGTCCTGTTAACAACAGGACTGATACGGAGTATTGGTGTAAGGGAAAACAACATACTCCATTTGCCTTTATTTATTTCTAACATCTGTGACTTTGGTATTTAATATCCCACCAAATTGCTGCTGTGCCAAAAGCTTTTGATTTGAACTATGGGAATTGATTTTAAACTGCCAGTAAATAGAGAAATGATGGTAACGTTCCCCGTTCCCCATTAATCATTTATGTCAAAGTTACTAATTTGAACTCCAGCTTGTGTAAACATCTCGGAGGCTTTTGCATTTAAGCCCTGATGAGCTACCCACTGACACTGCATTATTTACTGATGCTGCCCCGTAGCCATTAAATCTGTCTGCAGCTCTCATTGCTGTCTGGATTTAATGCACTTCTTGCTTCCTGTGATGGGAGGGTTGTGCTGTATTTGCAGGCTTTCCCTGTTTTGTGAAGGATGAGATTTCAATCATTTTAATTCCAGAGTGCAGAGCTTTGGGTAAATACTGGATGAAAAATAAAATAAAATAAAAAATATATTTAAAAAAATCAGTGCAAAAAGGTAAACCTTATCACGAGAAATGTGGCGTTGTCCTGGAATTTGCACCAGCTTTTTTGAAACATGCAGCTGCCTAAATAAAGAAGTGTCCTCATCGCAGGATTAACCGATCAGGTTCGCTGATGGATTTGTTGCTATAGTTCCCGCAAGAATTTGGCCTGGCATGGAGGCTTGGCAAAAAAGAAAAAAAAAAAAATTATTAAAAAAAAAAAAAA
>VZSF01007137.1:117619-164652 GCA_013398295.1 Chionis minor
TAAAAAAAAAAAAAAGCTTTCTGCACCACAGAGTCCCTGTTGAGTGGGTTGGGGTGAGAGACATGAGCTGCACTGGGTACCTGCCACGCTTTGCGTGCCACGGAGCTGGTTTCCGTGCCAGCCTCCATGGGAGCAAGATGGAAGATCCCTCCGAGCGTGGGCAGAGGTGTCGCTGATCTGCCTTCGGAGAGACCGGCTCCTCCCAGCTCTTCACCCTGCCGGGGCAGCCCGGGGATGCTCTGCCTTGGACCCCGCTTCGCTTGCCTTTCTCGGAGTTCAGCCTTGTAAATGTTAATTCTAATTTGCAGGCTTTGGGAGAATTGCACTTTATTTTTAGAGGCATGAACTTGGGTGGCATTTCCAGAAGTACTCGATACTGGGCTGGCTTGGCTGCCGCTGGAGGCAGGGACCGTTCCGATGGTTCCATCGTTGAGGTTAGAGGCAACTGAGGTAGGACAGTATATGACACTTTACTAAAGCCAATTCTTACTCTGTCGAGCTTTTTTTTTTTTAATCTTATTTTCCTCTATATACAGTTTTTTAACTGCTTTGTTGGAATTTCTTTTTTGTGATGGAACATAGCTCTAATTTTTGGTGTAGATGGAAGGCCATGAAACTAGGAACTGGCAGATCTGTGAGCACCCTCTCGTGGGGTCCGGATGTATTACAGCGTCTTCCAGCCTCTTACCCCACATTTCTCTTTTTCTATGCATTTAAGTATAATTTCCAGATTTTAATATATTAAATTAGAGAAGAGCTCTTGAAGCTCCAAAAAAAATGCTTGAGGTCGCAAAATCCGCAGAAGTCCAGACCGGAGAATTAAAATATCTTTCATAGACAGTACATCTTCAAAGGTGTGGAATAAGTGTCAAATTCACATAAAGGACTTTAAATTCAACTTGGTACATGTTAGGCTTTTATCCAGCGTCACAGCTTGTATTTCAGACAACAGTGTTAAAAAAAATAAGTGGATTTTTTTCTCTCTCTTTTAAAAGAATGCAGGTAATACGGAATAATTTGTGTAGCTTTGGAGATTGTGAATTTCATATTTAGTGTGTGTTGTATTTATACTTTTTTTTTCTTTTAGCTGTGAGCATCTCTATCCAAAAAAAGTAGTAATTATTCACGGTTTGGGCTCTGCTATAGTCCACCGTTAGGACAGCAGATTTCCCTGCCTCGACTGATTCGGATAACTACATACATCCACACATGCTGGCTTTGAATGATGCTAACTGTACTATGTTCCCTTTTTATGTCTTCATAAAGATAATTAGAAATTTGAGCAGCAGTTGGCTTTTTTTTTTTTGGAGTGACTGATGTTTTTGAGCTTTAAGGGGGAGGTTATCCTGAGGATTTGTTTCTCTAGATAAAGAATAGCTTTCTGTGCAGTGTCCTCGAGCATTAAGCGTCCTTTTACTTTTCCTTATTCGGTCTAACAACGAGAAATGCTCTCATTTAAGAGGTATCTCCGTTAAGCTGCTCTCCAGACCTCTTCCCGTTGGCTCCTTCGGCACTTCACAGGTTTGGGCCGTGGTTTTACCAGCAGCTTGAGGCAAGAACCGTTCCTTCCCGCATGCCTTGTGCGGAGCCAACTGGGTTGCTATGATAGATGCCACCAGGCGAGAGCGGAGGAGCGTCTCAGCTGCCAGCTGGCCTCCGAGGTGCTCATCCCAACCGCTTCTCGGGCTCTGCTGCCTGCCGAGGGTGCCAGCTCGCAGCCCACACTCACTCTTCCCCTTCCCTAAGGAGAGGGAACGGAGCCTGACTGCAGAGGGAACTTCTGTCCTGGTGGTGGGAGCTGGGAGAACTGGTTCCCGTTGCCGTGTCGCATTAAGGTGGCGCAGATTTGCAAGGGCTTTGGGTGACTGGTCTCTTAGCAGGGTTTCCAGCCCTGCTCTTCAAACATTTCTGCTGTTAAGTCCTTTTTTTTCTAGCTTGTAAAAGCTTCCCCTCTCCCCACCTGCTTTACAGCTTATTTAGGAATAAAGAGGAGTCTTTCCTACGCTCGCCTTCCAAATAAGTGACAATTGGGGGTGAGTTTTTCTCAAAGCCCACCGTCCCACTTGCTCTCCCTGCCTTTGCTGACACCCTTTGCCAGACCAAACAACCCCTCAACCTTCAGCAGAGGTTGGATTATTTCCTGAAATTACCAACAGGTGCTACGGCATTGTAGTGTGCTGTGATTGCTCTTGGAGTCTAAGGGAAGGATTTGAAGTTGCATTATTACAGGTACATGAGACGTACGAAGTGATGTGCTGAAATTAATGCCTCGATCTGTGATTTCATTTGTTGCAGAATGGCGTTCTTTCTAGAGGAGGTGATGGCTTGCACCAAGCGTCTCCTGGAGGTGATATCTGGCTGGCTGCCTCGACATTTTTTCGGTGCAATCCTGGTTTCTCTCCCAGCTCTTGCAGTTTTTTCGCACTTCACCTCTGATTTTGAAACAAATATACATGTAAGTTGTCGAACTGCATTTCATAATCTGACGATTTGGATCTAACAAAGCTTGTTGCTTGCCTGCCGTCTTCTTTCACCTCCCTCGTGCTTTACATCTGTTTGATACACATCCCTTGGAGGGATGGGGCTTTTTGTGTGATGAAATGCCTAGTTTGTTATGTAAATACAGTCCCTTGCTTATTGGATAACTCTCATACAAAAGAGGAGAGGGATATGCCTGCCTACATAGTTTTGGTGGTTTTTTTCTTAGCCCAAACAATTCTGCAGGTGTTTATTCCAGATAATGCAAGTCGTGTGTCTCAGGCTGTTCCTTGCATTCACTCGGGTTTTGATTTGGAATTCGTCCTCAGAGATGCTGTGTGTAACGTAAAAACTCTGCGCGCACGTTGGTGAATTTCAACAGGGAGAACAGCGTCGGCAGCGGACATTTTTTTCTTTGCGGAGTTAGATGGAGAAGCTCAAGGGAGAGAGCTCCCAGTGCATAGAAATGATTGTCCTGCTGGGGCTGCGGGAATGGTTAAAGGAATGCAATAGCTGCCTCCTGAGAAGGAACGGAAAGAAATTGGCATATTTAGCCCAGCCGCCGAATGATCCGCAGGCGATTTGGTGTCTCCTTTACTAAAAACATTCAGAACGGGGGAACAAAGGGTTAAATATTGAGGCGGGGCGGGGGGGAATAGTTTAATTCAAATGCTAACGGTAGCATAAAAATCAATGCTTAAAAACTGTCGGTGAATAAAAAGCACTGGAACCAGAGATGAAAGTTTGTTTCTCTGCAAGTTTCTCTTAGGTAGCCCGGTGTACAGTCCTTCCTTTCCAGGAGCTTCGGGGAATTCTGTTTCACAAATCTGTTGCTATTCCAGGGCCCTGGGCATAGGTAACAACCCAGATCCTCATCATTCTCCCTGTTGCAGTTTATTACTGAGCGTCGGGAAGTGTTTGTTCCACGGGAACGTGTGGACCGGACGTTTTTTAGCCCTTCCTGATTTAAGCATATATTCCATGGTTATCACAGTCACAGAAGAGTGTATTTGGTATTTTTTCACATCCCATGTTAAAAATCATTTTGCAGCTTTTACCTTTTGTGAAGTCCAGTTAACTATTTTTAAACTGTAAATATATTTTTTTCCCCTGATTTAATGATGGCCTTCCTCCCTTATCACTAGCACTAAACTAATTGTAGGAATTTTTTCCTCACGCTGAAGGGAGCTGAAAACCTTCAAATCTCTCAGATCTGTCCACTGATTTTTGTATCATCCCATTCATCACCATCCTCGATCATCTCTCCAAGTGTTTAAACACAATGTTAGAAGAACGATTTTATTAGAGTTTTCCTGGTACCTGTTCAGATCAGGTTGTTAGTCTAAATGCTTCAGGCATTTAGTGTTCATCACCAAACTGAGAATGAACTTTGCTTTCTTTCCTCCTGCAGGTCCTCCAGAGTCGTGGGGCTGTTGGCTCACTCTCCAAGAGATGTCCCAACTCATCCTGTGCTCAGTGTTTCCACAGTCACGGAGCTCTAGGAAATGGAGGCAATCTATAGAGGGTCAGGTAAGTGTCATATTTTACTATGACATGGTTTTGCGAAGTTTTTTTTTTAATTCATAGCATTTTATACCCTCCCTGGATATAAAATAATTAAAATAAAAATTAACAAAACTAGCAATTTAAAAAAAAATAATAAAAATTAAAAAAAAAAACTTTCCAAAGCCAGGCGTACATAGTAAAACACAGCGCTTACTGACCCTCTATAGGCTGGCTTCATGCTGGGGCATCACTTGGAGTGAGAACCAGTGCTCTGCCACTTTAGGAGACCTGAAATGGGGGAAAAAAAGTAAGTTTAAATTACGGGTTTTTTATGGACGCTTCTGAAATTCCTTTTATCCATTTTTGAGTCTTTTAAAGAAAAACAACAACTGTGCTTGTGGTTTAAAAATGGTAAATTATATAAGGGTTTTTTTTTTTTTCCCATGCACTGTTTCTGCTTCTGTATCACGTGCTTATTTCTTGTACTACAGTATTGCTAATCTGCAATCTCCACTCTACAGCTGTAAAGGAAATTTAAAATGAGAGAGAAAGGGAGAGAATGATCATTTGATACTGTAAAACGCAGTGTATAGCTAGAACAGAACTCCATAATGCACTTGTGGAGTCTCTGTCTTAGCTTGGATGGTCATGAATATTCCTGATAAAACCCAAACTTTGCGCATCAGCTTGAGAGTTTCAACCACTGTAAGACTGTATCTCGGGGAAATGAAGGCATTCTGGGGAATATATCCACCCTGCCCTTCCTTTTCTTCATCCAATAAAGACGTGGAAAGGGGAAGGGGTTGGGGTTTTTTTTGAGATAGAGCGTTTGGAACAGAAAATCTAAAATTGTCCTTTCAAATTGCTGCAAGTGGTGGCGTTACCGAGCATCAGTTGCCAATGACTGATACCTGCCTTTTTTTAATCAAACGGGATTTTTTCTTTTTTGAGTTCACCTGCTGCTGGCCAGTGTGATACCGTCCTCTAAGGAGTGTTTTTAAGGGTAAGCAGATGGGCGAAGTTTCTAAGGGTGAATGTGTTCCACGTTTCCAATGCAGATGTCCAGTTTAAAGCAGACAGGTTCTCACCCCAGTAGCTGAGAGGAGGTCACCGTGAATGTTACTCTCTTTTTTTAATAAGAAGAGGCACTGAGCTTTTTGCAAAGGTAAGCTGAAGGTGTTGAAAGTTACTGAAATAATGGTTGTGTAATGCAGTAATGCAAAACTCGATCTAGGGAAAATTGTGACAAACTACCTGTGCTAAAAGTTTTCTTGCTCTTTGAAGGGAAGACCTCCATCTTTGAGTGCTGTCTCCTGCTACAGACACTGTGAGGGATTACTTACTGTGCATATAACACAGACGAAATTAGATCCTTCTCTTTTATACCCCGCATTCTTTAATTTACGCTGGCGTTCATGTGCGGAAGGGCTCTGGTCAGCAAGAAGAAGCTAACTCGCGCTCTCTCTCTCTGTTGCAGTACACCATGTTTATGTGTTGCGCGATTCTGATCACCATTGTGCAGTACTGTAACTTCTGCCAGCTTAGCTCCTGGATGAGATCTCTGTTGGCAACCGTAGTAGGAGCAGTGCTTCTCATTCTGCTCTACGTCTCCTTGTGTCCGGACAGGTGAGCATCACGCCTCAGCACTCACGGACTGTGTTTCAGATGAACAAATTTGGGGTTCTCTGCCAGCGAAGCGAGGCTCTAATGCATGGGATTTTAATATCTGCCGTGAATTTCTGCAGCATCTCAAAATTAATAATTTGATTTGGGGAAGGGTTTTGCTTTTTCTTTTTTTTTTTTTTTTCAGAGGGATGTCAGGACGATCTCTGAGGAGCCCTTTTCTGTAGTCTGTGTTGAAATGACACTGTCCTTAACTGGTGTTTTTCTAGGGCGCGCCTATACTTATCAAACCCATAGAATTGCCTTTCACTGTTTGCTTGAAAATCTATTTTATTAAGAAATTTTTGAGGCATTTGGTGGTGCCACAGGGCCCAGTTGTTCTCCCACACCCCTCTGGATTTATTTCTGTCCTTAGGAACCATGTCTCTTTCGTCCACCTCCTTCCTCAAGGAATTTTCCACTGTGGAAGGCAGGTGCTTGGATTTAATAGGATTCTAATATCCCATTTCCTTTCTCGCTTTCCTGCCTTTTCAGCAGACGCTACACGGCAGTAACCAGAGGAATCGGTTAATGCAGTTTTTGTGCAGTAACCTTAAGGCTTTTCAGTTTTGCCTCTGATAAGCAATTTTCCCCATAGGAGAACTTGTTTGCCGTATTCACCTTCTATTTCCTTGCCAAGAGAGTCAAGGGAGCCCTTCCAGCCATCCACTCCTATTGTCAAAATTTTATTACCAACTTGCACTTCACTGTGGCTTAAGAAATACCTTATCCTTTGGCAGTGTTACTATAGTGTGGACTTTGCAAGGGCCTCTTCTGCTAGATTATTCGGCTTCCTATCAAAACCACTTCCTTTTACCCTTCTTCAGAGGCCTGCTGAATCGTAAGGGGAAAAACATGAAAAAACCCCAAACAAACCAAGAGGAGTTTGCAGATACGTGGTTTGCGTATTTAGCTTTTTATCCCCTCTTCAGGTATCTTCAGCAGACTCTTTTAATCTTGATCTAATTTTTATGAAAGGAGACAGGGAGACTAAAAGTCACTCCTGTTCACATCTGTAATTTGGAAGCGGCTGTAAGGGTTGTAGGAAGAAAGCCTTCCCTTGGAAAAAAAAATATGACTTGGAACTGGAGTCCGCTGGCAGATGGTTTCTAAATCATATTAGACTAAAGAAAAATCCCTTTCTTGTCTCGCTGCAGAGCGCTCCGGCAAGGAGTGCAGGACAGCTCTTTCCAGCTTCCGTGGAGGGACAGTGTGCTTCATTTCTGGATGCCTCCCCTTTCTCATCTTCGATTTGTCCCTTTGGTTTTATCTGTCCAGCTTACCCAACAGCGTCTCTCCTCCCACACACCAAGCCACCCTCTCCCAGTAAGAAAGCCGGCTTTCCACCCCTCGGCTTTTTCCCTTCTCCCACTGCCACTCACTGTCCAACCACCAGCTTCACTGAGAGGTTAGCCCCAGGTTTGGTTTTTTTAGGGAAGTTCGTGAAGAGCAAACCCTTGATACCATTTCTTGACTCCCTGGCTCCTCTTCCATAATCCCCCCCCCCAAGCAGGGGCTCAGCTTGCTAGCGCATCCGCACGGAGCTTGGGTGGCGTAACGGGATGCTGGTTCACAGCAGAGCCTTTTAAAATAGGGTAATACGATGTATTTGTAGTACCAAAAGTCTTCAGGCAAAGGCAGGCAGTGAAGCCACAGCCTGCGAAAGGTGTCGTAGTGATCAACGTTCCCCTGGGTGATGGTTTGGCCAAACCTCTGTGCGTCCCTCTCAAAGGCGTTTTGTCACAGAAGAAGGGAATCGGAAGGTTTGGGGCCAAAATTGTAACTCCTAATTCCTGATTCAAAGACGAAATTTTAGGGCAAATTATACGTGTGGTTACTAAATCAGCTTGTGCATAAGCTCTGTATTAAGGCTTTGTGCAGAAAGATAGACACAAAACTTGGGGTTTTCCCCACATTTCAAGTTTATTAAGGGACTGGGAAAGACCATTCCCAAGCACAGAGGTGGAGGGCTTGCTGTTGTCTCAGTTCAGAGCATCAGCTTTTGCTGGCTGTGAAAGGGATGGTATGAATACTAAAGAAACGTTATCTTAAGAAATTTCGCTGATGATAACGTGGTTTTGCTTGTGGTTGGAATAGTGGTGACCATTAATGGGCGAAGTACAGAAATCATGTAATGCGTTATTTCACCATTTAAAAATGAATATTTAAAGTCATAGAGCTGTTCAACCGCAGGTTTGAAAAAGTTTTTTATAGAATTGATCATGAGCAAAAATAATACAGGTTGAATTACTGAGACCCGTAACTTTTGTTTGTTAATAATAACTTTTTTTGTTCCACTCTTACCGTTAGTCTGGACAATACTTTTTTGTCACAGTGGTAACTGCAGCTGTGTAGGCAGCACAGGCAAATCCATTCTGCAGATTACTTGACGACTTTTCCCAAAAGTAACTAATCCTGACAGTTGCAGTACTTGATTGCAGTACAGAAACTGTAATGCAAGTAAACACAAGAATTGTTGAACTACTTATTTTCTCTAATGGCATTTTCAAAAAGAGGCTGTATATTTGTTCGTGTGGGGTTTTTTTGTTTTGGGGTTTTTTGTTTGTTTGTTTTAAATCTTTGTATTGCATAGTCAGATAAGATGAAGGCATAACTGCATTTTAGAGTTCTGAAATTGCTTTTCCATGTTTCCAAGGTAAGATTGGATTGTGTAGCAGTTACGCGTTCCAGGCATCATCTCGACTGCATTATTGTCACTTACCCTTCAGAGGCGTTTGCGTCTCTGTCTGACTTGGTTGCTTCTTCCAAGCAAAATAAGTCACGTTCAAACCAAGTTTGCCTGAAGCTGATCGAGCGTGCAATGCAATTATTGGTCCTACGGTCTACATAATAGAAAAAGTTTAAAACACTAACTGAAATTCTGGCAGGATGCTTTGTTTATTGCTTTAACGTTCCTTCTGAAATCAATGTGTTGTTCTTTTTATTTCAGATCCGTGGAAACTTTTCATCTAGATTTGGCACAGAACTTCAGGTAAGCTTTATATAAAATTACCGTTCTTTATGCTTAGGGATTGAAACATCTTCAGTCAATTAGACGTAGCAAAACGTTGCATATGCAGTAATACACTAGGGAATTCGACAAATTGGTTCAGTAAGTTGTGTTTGAGCTCCTTGTGTATGTAATTTCCCTCACAGAGGACTTGGGTACGACCAAAAATCATCAGAGACCTGATGCTGCCGTCGCTGAGTCGTGTAATGCTATTTTCTTTTTAAATTTGATTCCTAGGAAGCAGAACTATGGAGGAGCTATATAAAATAGCATCTGTTTTTCTAGAAGTAGCAGTTTTTAAAGCATTATGTGTACCTCGTGAGCTATTTATTTGGTTTCCGCGGTCGATTTGCGCCATTGGGAAGCGCGCGGAGCTGGATGCTATCCACAGCTGGCCAGGTGGGAATCCCGTGTGGCAGAGGAGCTACAGCTGAAAAAGCTGGCTGTGAATCCAGCTGCCGTCACCGGGACGGGGACACGCTGGCGAATGAGGGTCTGGGTGCTGCCTTGCCACCCTGAGCTCGCATAGGCATAACAACCAGTCACATCACTGAGAGCAAGTGAAATTTTAGCCCCCAGACTTGTAAACAAATGAACAAAAATCTTTTCCTGGCTTATTAATAGCCCCTTATAAATAAACATGGTAAAGATTCACTCCAATTATTTCAGTTTTGAATTTCTCGGGGCTTTATTGCACGTTTTGCAATACCATTTTTAATGTGTGTTTGTTGGTCTTCGGTATTAGACAAATAGGTGTTTCCTAGTTAAAAATTTGGGGGCGGGACTGGGTTGTATTGTTGTACTTGATTGAACTAATGGCCCTGTGAATATGTGACTTGGGAATTTGTCTAAAGAAATGCCTATTCAGGAGCACGTTGCTTTTACTGGGAGTATGTATCAAACCAAAGTTACCTTTTTAAAAATGTCATCTATGTGAATGCTATGGTAGTTTAGAAAATGCGTGGTTTTTAAGTACAGAGAGATGGTAAGTATGCTTTCATGTCAGTTATTTATTCACCAAGAAGTTAACACTTACTACAGTGTTGGGGGGTTTTTGTTTTGCTGTTTTTTTTTTTTTTTAACATGGGTTTTCCTTTTTGTATGGTTTTGGTTCATGAAAGATAAATTCATTTTCATAAGAATTCCAGTTCACTAAATCCAGAATGGAAAGTTAAAGCCGAAAGAACAGAGGTGGCTTGATTATTTGTAAACTAAAACACTGAAGGGAATTTGCTGAAAAGGCAGCGTACAAAATTAATGAAAGCACGGTGATTGCTGGAAGTAGTGTCTTAGGATGAGCCTGAGTTTAGACCCTTAGTGGTTTATTATTATTTTGTGAAATCACTGAACTTTTTGTGTTGCTCAGAATTACAAACGTCTTGCCCGGCACTGACAACACCTTAGCAGGCTCCTAACCAGCTGCTAATCACTAATAAATAATTCATTCTACCTTAAATAATTGAGAACCCTGTCTTCCGTTCAGTGACTATTTCTACATCATCGTTTATTAGAGATCTGGCAAAAAATCAAGCTATCAAGCATTGTTTGCATGCAAACACTTTTCCTCCATAAATATGTCATATCACTTCTAAGTCAGGACAAATAAAGGTAAAAGTGGGTGAGAAAGCAAACCGTGCAGATGGCGTAAAGCGCTCACTGCCTGCTTTGCAAATCCTAGCTTGTGAGTTAAATACCAAATAATTTAATGATTTAAGTACCACTGATCTGAAGCTGCCCAAACTTATAAGTTCACACAATGCTTCTATATGTTGGAAGTTAAAAGAGAGTTAATCCTAATCTGTTCCTTCTGGTAATTTGCAACAGAATTCAGGTTCTCTTTTAAGGTACATTTAATGTACAGTTCTAGAGTTCTGTGTGAACAGAATTTTTCCTTTCTCCTGGTCATTTAAAAAGTTGAAACGCCCTTATCCTAACGAACTTTTTTGCTCTTCCTTTCTCACTGAAACAAATAAATGAAAAAGGTTCCTGGCTCACCCCAGTCAGCACAAAAGCTTTTCCTGTGTTCTAAGAGGGCCAAACAAACCTACTTATTTTGCATGCCTTTCATGAGGTTATTCCCTTTTCTTGATGGAGAATTGAGATAATTATTAATGTTGCATGGGAAGACAGATACTAGTAATGGTAATGAAGTCTTAGCACAAAGTTCATCTCTGGACTGGCCGCACTATGCTCAGTAAATCAAAATAAGGAATAATCAAAATACGGAATTTGCCGTGTTTTCCAGACAGACCAGTTCTTCAGCCCAAAAGAGATATGACCATAAACTTTGTCTTTTAAATGGGAAATATTTCTCATTTTCATTCATTTCTTATCTCAGAGCAGGTAGGGTGCATCATTTTCTAGTCTGTGACTGCTGGAGGAGGAACAGGGATAGGCTACTTGAGGGGGAAGACTAAAATCACTTGATAGCAGGTATTTGGTTTTTTTTTTAATATGCATCCGCTAGATGTTCTTCATCAAAAGCAGCTGTTTGATTTCCCCTTTCCGCACTGTTCCGCCACTGCATTCTTTTTTAAGGTTTAGCAGGCACGCATCTTCTTTAAATATAGCAAGATATCCAAATCCAAACATAGGTTACTGGATCAGAAGCAAAATGGCTTTCCAAAAAAATCTATATAAGTAGAAAGCCATTATCTTTATGATTTGTGATCAAGCCAAAGGAGATTCTATCTCCGGAGCTCTCACTTGTTCCATATTCAACACACAGCCTGGATGAAGATGCCAAGTTAATAGTTGGGCATCTGTGCCAGGAAGCGCTTCACCAGTTGGAGTTAAAGGAACGTTGTCGGCTTAAGATTTGAATTTGAATGATTTTTAAAATTAGTTTTCTGCTGCAGCACCTCACAAAAAGTAGAGTTGAAGAAGATTTGGGGCTGTGTCGTCCTTTCTGGCATAGGTGTGGGGTTTTTTTTTCTTTTCATTCCAAAGGGTAGCTGCAGGTCATCTTTGCTAACTGGCTGCTTCAGATGATTTATAGTCCTGTAGGTGCCGTAACCTTGTCACCACAACGTCCAGAAATTTGATTTCCAAATGAGTAAGATGTAATTGCTCCCTCTTTCGGGCTGGCATCGTGGCTTTTGTACTAGTGCTCGTAGCGGTCGCGTCGTGATCAAAAATGCCTGAATCTGGAAAAGATACCGCACCTTCTTTTTTGAGATACTAACTCATTACCTTATTAATGAAATCAGGTCAGCTTACAAGTGAGTCACTCGTTTCGCAGGCAGATCTCTAAGGTTGTACGCCCACGTGGGAAGCAAGGTCAGGCCAGCGCTTGAGGAGGTGATTGAGAGCTCACAGATGCCGGTACTTCAGGAGCGGGGAACGGGAGGCAGCAGGTTTTTCTGAAAAGGCGGATTTTGCGCTCGACACGAGCCACTTTTTGTAACGTCAAATTTGTGGTGCTTGCCTAATTCATTTAAGAGGAATTAAAGTACTTTGAGGAGTATTTTGTACAAGAAACTGCAGATAAAAAGCCTTTAATGACTTAAATAAATCCCTGTGGCAGGGATGTTTGATGGTAGAGCAGATTATCTGGATCAAATGCGTGCTCTCAAAGGAGCAACATGTCATTGCTCAGATCCTCCGGCCAGATCTCTTCCCACAAGATAACGGAAAACCATGAACTGTTCTGAAAAGAACCTGAATTGTGCTCCTTAACCGAGATTCATCCCTCACCTTCTCCAGCCTTATTTATTCGCCGAGATCTTTTCTCTTATTTACCCTCCCCTCATTTTGTTTTACAAGCCCATTGAACTGGGAGGCTATTCTGCCACCTGCAAAACGGGTAGCAAGGATTGTATTTCGGGAGTCGCTGCCGTTCTAGTCATTAATAAATTCACCTTAGTCTCTGATTTGTCTTTCTAGGGAGAAAATGACTAGATTCCTAACAGAGGCTCTGTTTAGAAAAGTAGTTGCAAAGGAGAGAAGAAGGAGTCTTAGTACAGCAACGCACCAGCAGTTATGGGAACCTGATTTGTAGGGACCTATTCTGTGAGCTGGGAGTCATCTCCTCCTTTCATTCTTCCCTGGTGGTCTTTTTTTAATATCAAACCAATAAAATGAATATATCTTCACTTCTCCTGCAAGAAGTATGTTTATGGTTGAAAAAAAAAAAAAGAGTGGTTTCCAACTCAATATGCAGGCTTAGCTTTAATCTAAAATCCAACCTGTAAGCGCTCCATTGGAAACATTTTACTTACAGGAAACTTTTTCTCCTATAGGCTTAGTATAGTAAAAGCTAATAGATACAAACAAAGACCATAGCACATACAAATGTTGTCACAGATTGTGCATATTCATCTGTTTCGCAACTGCTGTGGTTTTGCTTCATCACGCTTTTCCATCAATCGAATATTTGAGAATGAACATCCAGAAAAAGAAACTGAGTCGTAATAGAGCTCAACTGCTAAAATGTCCCCTTCGATTTCAGAAGTTGGACGCGTGACCCCTGTGGACATAAAGAAACAAATTGCACTTAGAAATACGGAAACAAATCTAATCTTCTCTTCTTGAGCTGTTGCAGGAGTTGCACTTTGTTTTAATCTCTTTTGCTATCGTACTTTTGTAAGAGAAATACAGGCAGAGCCTGAGAAGCGGATTGCCTTTCTGTTTTTCAAGGAGAAGGGGTGATGTGATGCTTTCCCTTATCAAACCATCTCTCCGCTTGAAAAACTTCAGCATGCGTCTGCTCATATCAAATCTTAAGCTTTGGCATAATCTTGTAGAAAAAAAACCTGCAGTTAAGTGACTCCAGAAATCGCTGCGTGCCAATCTGTCTGGGTTTAGACTTCGTTTCTAGGATTGCATAGGTGTTGTCTTCTCAGATTAAATTGGTCTCTTTGCATCTCTCCGGGAAGTTGAGATTGCAGACTGCAGATGTCGCCTTCTTCGGGGCGGTTTGGCACTGGAAGCATCCTCCATCAGTGCTTCATAATCTGTGCAGGCAGTCGACGGATTGTCAAAAGGATTTGAAATATTACTCTCAATCTCTGCGAGACATGACATTTATTTAAATTTTTTTTGATCTTGGCACTTTGAGAAACTTTCTGTCTCCGCCGCGAAAAGCTTCAGTGGTTATAATGTACAAACGATGTCAAGCCAGAGCTCTATATTCTCCGCTTCCATGTGGGAGACATGCAGTTCTCCATGAAGTGTCTTGTACAGGGTTATCTTCTTCCAAAACCTTCATGCGTTAACGTTACAGGCGCAGTGTGAAGGTTACTGGTCTCTGAGGAGACAAGGGAACAGCACTAGGGGTGTATAACGCAGATATTGGAAGTCATACAAGAAAAGATAAATTCCACAGAACTTACACATACACCCCTCCTATACAGATATACATGTTCATGCGTATATCTAAACATGCACACAGGCACTATGAAGCATTTTTATATACATATTTCCATGTAGCGCTTTTCATTATATATTTAGATATAATGATAACTGTTTCCTTGGTGAAGTCCTTAAAATAGGACTACGGCAAAGGCTGGGCAATTTCTGTGTTGGTGAACCTGATGATATTCCTTTAAGGAAGTACTCAGTGAGTTTAAGAATGAAATTAATTTTTTAGCATACTTAACGGCAGTTAAAGTTATCGAAGCCTATTTTATAATTTGGTATGTAACGTACACTTCCTACGCTTTTTTTCTAGAAAAAGCTTTCTAACTACAGAGCAGAAATGGCAGTGCCCTAACTCTGTGTTTTTAAATGCACCTTTCTTGTTCTTCCCTTTCTTCTGCTTCCAGCTCCAGAAAAAGTCCGTGCAACAGTTCGGTGCCAAACGACACGAAGAGGCCCGCAGACCTCATCGGTCAGGAAGTGATTTTGGTTTCCTTCCTTCTGCTCCTCCTGGTCTGGTTTCTGAATCGAGAGTTTGAGGTCAGTTACCGCCTCCACTACCATGGAGATGTGGAGGCTGATCTTCATCGCACCAAAATTCAGAGCATGAGGGATCAAGCTGACTGGTTGCTGAGGAATATTATTCCGTACCACGTGGCCGAGCAGCTGAAGGTTTCCCAGAGCTATTCCAAAAACCACGACAGTGGCGGCGTAATCTTTGCGAGTATTGTGAACTTCAGCGAGTTCTACGAAGAGAACTACGAAGGAGGCAAAGAGTGCTACAGGGTCCTGAACGAATTGATCGGGGATTTTGATGAGCTGCTGAGCAAACCGCATTACAGCAGCATTGAGAAAATCAAAACGATTGGGGCAACCTACATGGCCGCTTCGGGACTGAACACCTCGCAGTGTCAGGACAACAACCATCCCCATGGGCATTTGCAGACCCTTTTTGAATTTGCCAAAGAAATGATGCGAGTGGTGGATGACTTCAACAACAACATGCTGTGGTTTAATTTTAAACTTAGGATTGGCTTTAACCACGGCCCCCTCACTGCTGGGGTCATCGGCACCACCAAGTTGTTGTACGACATTTGGGGTGACACTGTGAACATTGCTAGCAGAATGGACACCACCGGCGTCGAGTGTCGTATACAGGTGAGTGAGGAGAGCTACCGCATCCTAAACAAGATGGGGTATGACTTTGACTATAGGGGGACGGTCAATGTGAAGGGGAAGGGTCAGATGAAGACCTACCTTTACCCAAAATGCATGGACAATGGGATCGTGCCACATCACCAGTTGTCTATATCGCCAGACATTCGGGTTCAAGTGGATGGCAGCATTGGGCGATCTCCAACGGATGAGATCACCAACCTGGTGCCTTCTGTACAGAATTCTGATAAGATAGGCCATGGCACAGATAACTCAGAACCCAAGGACATCCTTCCTTCCACCAAGAAGCTCCAGAAAGAGGCGGTGAGAGCAGAGGAGAGGTGCAGGTTTGGCAAAGCCACGGAGAAGACTGACTGTGAGGAAGCGGGACCTGAGGAGGTCAATGAACTGACAAAGCTAAATATCTCTAAGAGTGTATGATGCACTGTCAGAGTTGCATGAAGTGCTCTGTCAATAGAAACACAAAGACATTTGCAATTGGCAGTTTTCTTTTTCAAGAGAGACCTTCTCAACACCTGGGTTGTACGTTTGTTTTCATTTCAGCACCTGATGCTGTGTGGATCACAGCTCTTCAGGGCTTATTTTCATCCATCTCTCTCCTCCATGCCCCAAATCACATCCCAAGCTCCCCAGCTCTCCGTGCAACCATCTTACAGCTGAGTAG
This sequence comes from Chionis minor, assembly GCA_013398295.1. Taxonomy (NCBI): domain Eukaryota; kingdom Metazoa; phylum Chordata; class Aves; order Charadriiformes; family Chionidae; genus Chionis; species Chionis minor. The sequence goes on from VZSF01007137.1 coordinate 133,474, forward strand.
AGGATATTAAGTGCCTTCAGATATACTCCATTGGACTCCCTGTCAAGGTACAGAGGCCCCAAGTGAAATCATAGCTTTGGGTATTTATCTAATTTTAAAGAAAAGAAAAGCTGTGGTTATATCATTTTTATTGTTGTTTCTCACAAAACACTTTTTTTGGCTAATGCAACTCCTTGGGTTTTTTATATCTCTCTGAACAATGTTTTACTGTTAACAGACCTTTTGTATGTAAACACACAAGACAAATGTGCATGTATCTACCATATGAGACTGACATAAAGTGCCAGTAACGTACCACAAAAGAATGTCTTGGCGAGGGGGTGACGCAATTTGACTTCGTGTTGGGCTGGAGGAGGAGTTCTGCGGTGGCTCAACATTTAGTTAGAGTAGGCTTGAACAACTGCTGTAGTTTTATTCTCCTTTACCAATGCTTTCTTCGACCTTAATGTGCCATTGTGTGCTTTGGATACACTTCTTTTCCCTATAGCCCATGAGTTACTGATCTGTGGGAATGGAATAAGGGTTCGGACTTCACCAGCTCTCAGGAGGGGTTTCCGGAAGCAGATGAGTGACCATGAGAGCGTTACAATTCAGGTCTTACCAGTGTAAAGCAGTTTCGCGTTACTCCGTACCCTAGGTGCATTCGCGAAGGTAGGTGAAGTTGGCATCTCTAAGCTGGTCTGATTTGAGAAAGAGAGAGAGAGAAAAGCGAAATAAATGTTTTGGGAATGCCTTTATTTATTTATTTATTTTATTCATGTTTTTTTTTTGGGGGGTGGGGGAGGGTGGGGCTTGTGTGCGTGTGCGGAAGGGATCAGGAGAGATGAATTGTTAATTGGTTTAATAAGATGGTGTTTCAGCCTCTTTGAACTACCAACCACTGTGAGGATGTTACCTAGGCAATACCTGTTTCAAAGCTGGTGAAACTTCCGAAGCCGCCAAACGCAGTTTGAGTACCCCAGCTTCCCTCTGTACTGAACCAATGGTGCTGCACAACATTTTTCAGGATTTCCCCCCGCCCCCCCCCCCCACACTGTGCTTTCGCAGCAGGGACTAGAACAGCATGCTCCCTGCGTGCCGCTGAAAGCAGGAATAGGGAAGAATGTCCTTTCTAGTGAGCTGAGAAGCACAATAATTTCCCAGTCCTGCAGACGACTCTGGGCAGGTTCCCGGGACCGGAGACCTGCGGGAGCACAGGAACCTGCTTTTACAGACGAACCCGCAGGATGGGGGCCTTAGGCTGTACCAGTCTGCCCTCTGCATGCTTCCATCACCGTTCACTCCCATTTGGTGCCCTGCTTTGGGGAATATTAATCGTTCACCTACTCCAGTTCACCTAACTCCTTGCGACACCAAATAAAATGAAAGAATTTTTATGCCCGAAATAAGTTCATTAGTCAGGGAAGAGCTGGTGAAATGCAGTGCTGTGCTGTCCGCGTATCGGTGTGGGTTTTAACTCTTTCTTTCCATCTGAACTGAGGTCAGAATATATTGATGCTTCTTTTTACTCCCAGCGTGGTTTTTGGCGTTTGAGTAATAAATATAGACGTTGTGAAGTTCCTCTTCAGCTGTTTGAGATCCATCTACACTCCCCGGTCAGCGCGGGGCCCGTGAAGCTTTTGTCAGATGTAAATCTGTGAGATTTCTGGATCTCAGTTAAACGAGACTCTGCACGCTGTTCTCGCAAAAGCCGCTGTTGATGCGTGTCTAAATTGCGTTTGATATGAAAGTTATTTAAAATTAACCTTACTCAATCTGCCAGCACACGAAAAACCAATAGGGGATACTCATCCCCACCCCCTTCTGGCACAGATGCTGTAGCCTCTTTGGGGTCTGTTCTTGACGAGCAACAATAGAAAGTGGGTTTTTTTATGAGTGCACGGTTTTACAGCAGCCTTCCTTCTCCGTAGACTCAAACTCATCCCCTTCTGCCCCCCTCCCCCAGAGTGGGTTGCACTTCCAACTTTCAGGTAGTATAACTCTGCAAATACCTCTTGCATCCGAAGAATGTATTCTTGAAACCATTTTTGGGGTTCTCGTTTCAGTTAAGTGTGTGTCAGTATTCCTTTTCTTACAGTAGAGGAGGTAGCGTGGTCCAGAATTGTTTACATGCCTTCTAGTGTTACGCGAGTGTCTCGAAAGTCGTTCAAACCTTTCTCCCTTTCACTTCTTTCTCCCGATTTTATAGACAACTCTACCCAGCATTTCTCTCTCATTGATCCGCTGTTTGCAGTGGCAGAGCTCAGTTGAGACACGCCGGCTTCTCTCTTTCTCTCGCACACGCGTGGGACGCTGCACAATAACTAAAACCTCCACCAGCAACAGCCCTGCACCCAGTGAGAGGTTTGCACCCCGTGATGAAACCTGAAAGGGGAAGGTGCTGGCGTAGGGCCCCGCACCCAGAGCACCTTCCTCCTCTCTCTTCAAGTAATGCACTGCAGAATACAAAAGTCTCATCCTCCAGCCTGTAAAGTTAAATAAACGCTCCCGTGCTGTCGTGGTCCGGTGCTGCCGGGAGTATTGTTGGGTTTCTGGTAACGTTATGATACCAAAAAGAAAAAAAAAAAAAATACCAGGACCTCTGGGTTGGGTTTTTTTTTTGGCACTGAGCAAATAAAGTGATTGAGGACAGAAGTATTAGTGGACGCTGAAATCAAGGGCTGTTGGCTGCTCTGGGAACTGCCGGCGATGTTACTCTGCCTTAACTTGGAAGCGGGGAAAAGAGTCGTGACAAGTTGAGTAACTAGTGGTGACCCTGTTTGCTTGTTGCCACCAGGACGGCGGCCAAGCGCTCGGCAACTGGGACTGCAGGTCTTCTCCCGGAGATTTGAGATCTCCTTAACACAGCGTAGTAACGAAATCAAGAAGCTCGGCTCTCAGCATGCACTTTGGATAGCAGTAGTTTTTTTCCAGGCGCAAGGAGCAAGGAGATGCCTGTTTTTGATTGTAAAACAGCGGGAGCCTGAACCTTTACACCTTCCCTTCTGTGAAAAGATGTCCTGATACTCGCAAAAATTACTCTGGAGGCGTTTTTAACGGCATTGTGCGGTTCTGCGTGCCTCTCTGCAGCCGTGACACGTGGGCGCTTGCAAGCGGCCTTGATCAAAGTTCATTTCATTAAGATAACTTTTGTACTTGTTGCGTTAGTGCCAGCGCGATTCGGGCACGGTCTGGAAGCAGAGGGGTTGGCCAGGTACCTGGAAGTGTATTCTGCAAGAATAGTCAGAGCATTGCTGCGCTTCCTATTTTTAGGGTGTTTTAATGGTGATAACTTAAAAAATATCCGTAGGAAGGGAGGGGAGGGAAAAGTTTGCTGAATATTTGCTAGCCCCATGTTGCCTCCTGCCACGGTTCTCTTGTGGGAGCCACTCTGGAGCACAGAGTAATGAGGAATATGCGGGATATTTTCTGCAGTGTTGTCTTAATCTGCTGCTAACACACAAAAATGCTTATTTTTCTCCCAGCTACTATCGTGAGACAGATTTCTCATTCAAAACCAAGTCAATGACGTTCCTGTTGATTTGCTTCTGATGTTTATGATCTTGAGAGAAGAACAGGTTTGCCTGTTATTTCCCAGGATTTGGGGCTGTTCCCCTTCGCTGGAGGTAACGCGAGTGCTGCGAGTGGGGTGGGACGGTGCCGCTGCCTGACTGCGGCTCCTGCTGTGTGTCCTAATGCAAAGCGCAGGAGGATTTTTAACATCACAAAATGAGGGGGGGGGAGAGGATGGACTCCCCAGGGGCTTTACGAAAAAGTAAGTATCTGGAGACTCTTACTTCAGGGCTAAAACACAGAAAGGAGGAACAAAAATTAAAGGAGCTGTAAACCAAACACTGTACTTATACCAGCTTTTAGTTAGACAAGCTTATTCTTGATTGAAGAGACAGGTTTTTAAGGTATCTGGTATTTAAAATCATTAAATCTAACCTGTTCTTAAAACTTTCATTCTGAACGCAACAAAAAGTGTTGCGAGGGAGCAGTTATTAACCTCAAGTCTTCATTTTGCAACATCACAAGAGGCTGAGCGCGCCCGAGGTTGGTTATAATGCGATCGGGCGTTTAACTCTGCGACTTGGGGTGGGGGTTTTTTTGCCAAATTTAAAGACTTCATCTGTTTTCTCCCTTCTTCCCTGCTGTGGTCCTGTTTGCTCGGTCCGGCTGGGATGCGCGAGTGGTTCTTGCCTCCCTGCTCCTCACCTTTGCTAAACTGCATCTTCCATGCTGCAGAGCCGTGTCCGAGCTGGTGGCGGTGTTAAGCTGCTCCACGGAAGATACGGAAGAGCAGCAGGCACATCCCAGTAGTTTAAGAATTCTGTGAAAAAATACGTTTTTCATCACACCAAAAGCGAAAAAGGAGTTTTATTACACTGACTTTTAGCAAGCATGCAAAAGCAGAGGAGGGTAAGAAATAAAATCCAGTATTTGCTGTCAGTGTTGGAATTCGCTGAAGCAGCATTCCTAAAGTCCTGTTTTAGTTAAATATTACAGAACGGCTAAAAATGCAGCAGTTATTTATTAATGTGACTTTCCCAGTTGCTGAAGAAGTCTCAGGGGTAGTTTTGGCTGTAAATATAGAATGATTTTCATGTGGAAGGAGAAACAGTGGAGGTGCAGGGATGCCCCACTACCACGGTGTTGCCATCTCAACCTCCAGGCAGCTGCGAAAACCCAGTTTGGGGTCTCGGAGTCATCCCGAGACTTGGCTGAGCTCTATGTGGAACATCACTTTAGGTCGGAAAGTCAATTATTCGGATGTTTTTCCTGTAGAGTCCTCTACGCAGGCTGTAGCAGTCCTTGTTTGGATTTCTAGGGGGACAACTATTAAGGAGAAAAACCTGAATTACTGTTCGGCATTGCCGAGAGGATCTTCTGCAGGCAGAGGCGTGTAAGTCTGTAAAAAGTTGGAAGTTGTAACCATTACATGCTAATTCCTGCAGACGCTGTAGTTGTCCGGTATTTAGCTTGAGCGCTCCGACGGTCTGAAGATTTTTCAGTCAAGAGCTGGAAACTTTTGGTGTGTTTTCTGCTAAAACACACCAAAACTGGAAAGTGGAGAGGTGGGTGACCACAGTCCGCAGAAATGCAGCACGAGTGGCACAGGATGCAGCGTAGCGACGGGGTTTTGGCTCGCCGGGCAAACACACGCGGCATGGGAGATGGCTGTGACCAATAATACATGCTTCCAGGTGCTTTTCCAGGTCTGAAATCAGTGAGAAAATGAGGTGGTGAATGTGAAACGAGGCGTCGGGTTGTTTTGAAGGCTCATCTTTAATTTCCAGGTGTGATGTCTTTGCTGGCTGCTGTCGGGGAAGGTTTCTCGGGTGCGGGGCAGAGCCCAGCAGGCTGAGCAATGCTTGTTTTCTGTTGTGGGATCGAGGAGCCTTAAAATGGCCTTATTTTTTAAAAAAATCTGCTTTAGTGCCAACCTCTGAACTCTGTCCAGAGTGATGAGAAGGGTTTTGTTGGCAAAAATTGGACACCAGGATCTTATTGTCTTTGTCTTAGAGTTCGTTTAAAAATCAAACTCCGGGCTCTGAAGAGGTTCAAGCAGGAAATAAAATAGGGGTGAAATACGTTGTGTCTTAACAGCGGCTCAGTTCGAGTGGTGCCGTGGGGAAGAGCGTTGAGGTGCTTTGTAGATGCTGGGTAAAGCTCTGGGAAGCCCAGAAATAATGCAAGTTTTCTGTATAAAACTCTCTTTTAAGCCTTTAAGACAAGGTAAACTGTCTTCAGCAGGGATAAGCAGCTGTACAACATGTATAGAAATATTTATTACTTACATTTGAAAGTCAACATTAGATTTTGAGAAAGAAGATTCTTTTGGAAAAAATAGATCAGTAGAAGATATTTAAAGCTTTTTTTTTTTCTTTTTTTCTCTCTGGTCTTTTATTGTAGCTGCTAGACATTTGCTCACCCGGGGCTGGGGAGGAGCAGGAGGCAGGCGCCCGGCATTTTCACGCACACTGCTCCAGAAGCAATACGTTTTAACATCATTTTTAGCAGCTGTTCCATATGCATTGTCTCCGTGTCGGGAATCAGTGTCGAGGAAGTAGTCGTCGGTGTTTTACGCTTCTGGAAAGGCCCCCGAGGCTGTTGTGTTGGCTTTTCGCGTCTTAACCTTTACGTGGTTTGTTCCGCTCTCTCCCTGTTTTCCGGCTCACTGCAACGCCACGTATTTTAGTTTGTGGAAGTTGCAACATTCACTGACTCTGAAGAACTGCAGAGAAGGTCATGGCTGGGAACAGTTAGTAGAATTTTAAGTTTCGGCTCTAAGCGGTGCTGCTCTGCCCAATTTGTCGCCCGGCGATGAGCGGCGATGCGCAGCGGAAGTCGGAGCCCAGCGTCCCAGCAGGTAACTGCTGCCAGCACCGCCACTCGCGCGTCCCCGATTCAAGCATCCGTTCTCAAATCCTCCTTCAGATGAGGCAAAACAAAGCGACTTCCTCAAGCTTTTCCTTCTTTTCTCCTGTAGTCACTCCTGCCTTCGCTTGTTTCTAACTCAATGCGTTGGCTAAATAATAGTTTGCAATCGAAAGGCAGTGTGTCAGTTCATTGTTGAAAGATTTAAGCTCAGAGCAGGGAAAATGCAGCGTGTGGTACATCTGTAGGTATTCCCAGAAGGAAAATGCCTCTTTAGCATCTTTGAAACTTTGCCTTTATTCAAGTGAGACCAGAGCTTCATTTGTGATTTATTTCGAGTATTAGCTGTATAACTCCATCTTGCTGTTGCATTCAGATACTGTCCAAAGGAGGGATTTTTGCGGTATCGCAGTGGTCTGCTCCACGTTGCTGCCCAAACCAGGATTTGGCCACTGTCTGGGTACCGGCAGGGTCCCTCCAGCACCGTCAGACATTTCTCTTAATGTGTGGTAGTTGAGGAGTCCACAGTTGCCATAACCTGTCCCCCAATTTTATTTCTTCTAGTTTTCAGAGGCCATGTTGAGATAGATAGATAGATGCTGAGAGAGAGACTCATTATGCCCTACTGCGAGTACAGCTTTAAACTTCCAAAGTAATAAACTCTTTAAAGCCAAGAGCCTTAACAACTCCAAACATCTGCTGAAAGACAAAACACCATTTCAAGTTTGCGCTGAATATTCAGGAATTTTTTCTGCTCAAAGGCGGGTGCCTCCTGTTCGCCAGGAGGCGGCGGCAGCATCCAAAGATGATTACGGACCTTGGCCACCCTCACGGAATTACGCAGGATCGGGCAGGCAGGCTCTCCCCTTGCGCTCTCAGGAAAGTCACCTCGCTCCCCCAGGGCTGATGTGATGACTTTATAACAAAGCTCCTTCCTTCTGTGAAACAGTATTTTTAACTTAGCATAAAATGTTGTCTTTGCCGGCGGCGGGGGCTGGGTTCCTCCTTTCCCACCCCCAGGCTCCTTCGGTCCAGCAGCATTGAGATGGAGAAGGCAGGGATGTAGATGATGGGAAAGCCAGGTGAGTCGGGAAGGAGCTGGATGTTCCCCTGGTGCCGGAGCTGGCGTGCTGGAGCCCTGGTGGCCTTCAGCAGCCGCAGGCTGGCCGGTCGGCATCCCCCAGCTGGCGAGGAGGCGCGGATTTGGGGAGGCTTGCTCTGGGGGGGCAGCCTCCTGCTGGGTCGAGCCGGTCCACGGTCAGCCCCAACGGCTGTTGGATGCCTTTGTAAATAACGTCTTCCCTCCTGGCCTGTTGGTTTCCTTTCACGTTTTCATGGGAGCAAATTCCAGCTGGTAATTAAAACCGTGCACTAGGAACAGGGGTGCTGCTCTCTGACCGCGATGGGTTGGGGTCGGCTCTGCCTGACCTCTGCTCGTGTCCAGCATTGACACCTGCACGCGCCCCTGTATAAGCCATCGCTGTGCGCCCGGAGCCGCCGTACCCCATTCCAAACAGCCTGCAAGCGTCCATTTTCCAAGGGAGACACTGGAATCAGGGTCGGCTTTGGTTCAGCAAGCAGCTGTCAGCCTGCAGCGGTGCGGGGCCGGGGCCGGCACGGACTCCCCGCCATCCCCTCCTTTCTTTAAACGCTGCCTCCGCAGCGTCACCTGGGACGTTGGCACTGCCTGGCCTTGCACAAGCACATGTGGAGGTGGTACAGGAAGCGTTAATTGAGTTACGAATCGAAACGTTAATTGAGAACAGTTTCCAGTTAAAAAGAAAGAAGAGAAAAAAAAACAAAAGAAAAAAGGCAAATTAAAGCATTTTGAAGTCTCCAGGTTAGCTGGAAATTGTTTCTTCGTGACGTCTCTGTTTTCTTTCTCTTCCCGCCCCAGCGAAGCCCGTGTTCCCGCTACCTTCTCCCCAACCTTCTTGCAAAAAGAGAGAGAACCGGTCTGTTTACACACCGCTGGGGGAAGCTGGCAGCTTCTGCCGGGGGCTTTGCTGGAGGATGGGGCTTCCTCGCAGCGGCTTCACTGTAAATATTCTGCCTATGCTTCATTGACAAAACCGAAATGGAAAAAAGTTGTATCTGTGAAATATTAAGCTATATATGTATATAGATAAAATGCGTATTATCTCCGACTCGTTACTACGGCTCTGTAATCAATTGTATATTTAACTGTTTTACTGTATGGCAGATCATTTCACGCTATCGTAGATGTAGAAAAGCTGAGAAAGTAATTCACAATACACTATGTCAACTTAAAATTGGTTCGCTTTTTTATTTTGGCTCCAAGCACGACTTCAAACGCAGTCCCGTGCCGTTTGCACATTGTTTCGAAGAATAATAGCCTGGAACGGAAGTTTTTGCAGCCCTTTGTTTTGGATCTGGCTTTTCACAATGTTTCTTTGATAAATCGCGAAACCGCCAAGTTAATTTTTGATGAGGGGCATATTTAGAAGGCATTTTAGACGCGAAAGGAATTTGTGGCGTAGCCCCGCTGCACTTTGATGCATCGCTTGGCGGTGAGTGACCTTCCTGTTCCCAAAGCCAGCCGAGAAGAAGACTCCCTTCCGAATTTTTCCCTCGTTTTAATACAGCTCTGAGCTGGTGGGAAGGGGCTGCGCGGCAGCACCTCTGTGGCCATCATGTTGTCGCTGCTGGCTGTGGCAGGAGGTCGCAGCAGGGAGCTTTTCGCAGCAGGGAGCTTTTCCACGCAGAGGAGCTTGCGTTGGCCGAAATTGGGGATGAATTTTACATATTTATGTGGTTGGTGTTTTTTCTTTAGCAGAGAGCGTGGAGGGTTTATTCTGGAATAGCAGTGCCTTATTCAAATGAATCCGCTTGGGAAGTGGAGTGAGGCATTGTTATCCGGGCGTAAGGGTCCGCAGAAAAAGAAATGGCTGAGCAGGAGCTGGCTGAGAAGAGGAGCCTCCGTGCTTTCCAAATCTGAACCTCACCAGCCGAAAGCCGAAGGTGTTGGAGTGCTGCAGGTGGCTCAGCAGCAAACCCCATGTCTGTCCGTCTGTCTCGCTGTCTGTTTCTCACACGCACCCCTTGCCTCCCTCAGGGTCTCTTTTAAGCATGTCACTCTACCTTCATTGGGTTTCACTGGAGGGATTGGGGAGGGAGGGGGGGAAGTCCTAATGAAGTCCTGAGCCCTTGCAAAGTGGGGTTTTCACCTGGAAGAGCCACAGGTTTCCTCTGGATCTGTGCCCAGGCACTCTGCTCCTCTCCTCCTTCCCGCCGGTGAGCCCTGGCCGCAGCACCAAACCCTTCTCCTCTTCGCCTGTGCCGACGGCGCGGCCGTAAGCTTTCATACGGGTCCACCCAGGCGTCCGAGTTTCCTTTTCCCCTGCTCCCCAAGAGCTTTGTCCTCCTGGAATCGCGGAGAGACGGAGTCCGGTTTCTCCGAGGCTGTTGATTTTATTGCTTTCCTTCATATTTTAAATAGCGGAGGGGGGTTTTCCCAAGGTAAGTATGGCAGCACACGTGTGACGCGCCTGTGGTGCCGTGGGCTCTGTTACTCGATGCCGACCTGGGGTTTGATGCCAGGAGGTGTGTGTAAGCCGTGCTCCGAGCGTTCCTGGGCGTTTGCCTTCTGTTGTTGGCGAAAACCCTTCCAGTGTTACCCAGCCGGGTTCCTATTGTAGATCCTGGTGATTGTCAACTGCCAAGGGATGTTTTTCTTAATAAATCTCACCAAGGCGTTTCAAATAAATCCAGTCTTCCCGTTTTCCTTCTCAGCTCTGCGTTGTCCTCCCCCCAGGTAACCCCACGGTGAAGTCTCTTCTCTCTGGGCGTTGGTGGAGAGCGTGTTGCACACCTGCCTGATATGGAAAGATGCGCCCTGGGTTTATTTGCACGGGGGGTCTGGGTATGAGAAAAGCCCAAAGATCTTTCGGGGACAGGTTTCAGGGTGATTCCCAGCAGGCCGGGCTGCGTTTGCCCATGGGCGGCCTCGGGGTGACTCGGTGTCCTCGGACGATGGGGGACGACGGGGCTGACCTGGCGGCTGTTGCATCTCTCCCACCTGCAGGCGGTGCCGGGGCTGTGGCACCTCGGTGGCGCTGGGGCAGCGGGAAGCTCTGTCTCCAGGTTGTCCTGGGTGCCTGGAAGGTAGGTGTGAGCTTGCCCGCGGGTCAGCCGCTTCCCAGGAGCCACCGTCAACTCCTGGATTGTCGATTGATTGTTGCATCCCAGAGAGATGCAACCGTCCCCAGCACCCCAGCCGTCTCGCCATCCTGGGGTATCCTTAGGGGATTCCCGGGGATCCCCAAGCTCCAGCTGCTCCCCTGATTTCTTGGGGCTGTTCCAGCTCCCGCTGGCTCCCAGCCCCCACCGCTCGGCAGCCCAGCCCAACACGGACACTGTCTCTGCTCGTGGGGATGCCCACCTGCCCACCCGCCTCACTCTGCCGCGCCGTCACCGGGGTTTCACCGAAGGAACCTGCCGATGTTGCCGGCCCCGGAGGGATGCTCCAGCCTGGCTCCGCGAACCTGCCACCGGCTTTGCCTTTTCCCACCCTTTCAACAGCTTTTCCGCCATCTGTGGGGCCAAATCTTTCTTTGAAGCAATAAATTCTCCCACCCCATCCCCAGCTCTCCCTGATTTCATAATGTTTCAATCCGCCAAAGCCCAGAAGCCATTTGTATCCGGTGACGGCAGCCACTCCAGCACCTCTCGGTGGCCTCATGCGGCGCGGATGCGCCACAGCGCCTGGGGACCGGGGACCTGCCAGGGCACCGCAGCCGGCTTCTCTTCGCGCTTGTTCATCAGCAGGTTTGCTTTGGGGAACCACGTTTTTTTGTTGCTTTGCGGTGTCGAGCGGCAGTTCTCATTTCACAGCTTTGCGGTGTTCATGGGAATTTAAGAGCTAGATGCAAATTAACTTCGTTAACATGCTTAATTGTCTTATAAACCTCGTATCCATCTGTCCTGCGTATGCTTTGTACTCGACGCTTTAAGACAAGCCACCATGTTGGGCTCAGCACGAGGCAGCTGCGAGCAGGAGCCTTTGGGATGAGCCCGGCTCTGCCTCCCGAGGGACCAGGCTCTGATGCCGGGGCGCGTGTCGGAGGAGAAATGTCATTTTTCAAAGACCGGTTCCAAGCTGGGATCCTGGAAACAAACGGGTAAAACACACGGCAGGACGACATGGTCCAGGAATGATTTGCTAAAAGCAAAAAAGAAAAACCACAACGTGGACATTTTTTCTCATGTTTCAAAAGGGGAGAAACGTTGGCAAAGAGGCTCCGGGCCAGCAGCTCCCTGATGGGCGAGAGGTCGGGGCTGGGAAGGTGGGAGCTTCATCCAAGGGGCTTCGCTATAGAAAAGCTTTGGGCAAGTCCCTGGACCACGTGGTGCCGTGCTGAAGGACTCGTCCCATGCTCAGGTGTGTAGGTGTGGGGGGTTTAAAGCAGTTTTTTTAAGGTGTTTTATATTTTTTAGGTTTTTTAAGTGAAGTGCAGAGGACGGGTTTGCTGTCAAGGTGACCGCAGAGCTTCGTGCTGGTGGCCCGGTCAGGCGCCCTCTCTCGTGCCCGGGGGGTTGTTGATGGTGCAGGAGAGCTGCGGGGTTCTGGCAGAGCACCCATGGGCACCCCGCTTGGCCACCGGCCTGGCACCCGTGATGGCGTCGGGGTGCTGGGGGCGAACACCAATTACGGGCAACGATCTCCGGCCCCCGGAGCGGGGCGCGCGGGTGTGAAAGCCTGGCTGATCCACGTGGTGTCTGGCAGCAAGCGAGGGGCGTTGCGCCGGGTTTCCGAGACGCTGGGCTGGCGGCAGCCGCATCCGTAACCGCAACGAGAGGCAGTGCGAGGGCAACAAGCTCCCTGCGGCGAGGGGCTGCGCCCCACTGAGCTCTGTTGCCGAGCGAGTCCCCGGGTTTCTGCCGGTGGATGGAGCAAAGCTGGAGGCAGAGGCATGAGAACATTCGAGAGCCCAACGGGATCTTCTCCAAGCTGGATCTACGGGTCTGGTTGCCTGTTTCCTCAATGCTCCAGCCTGGTTTTGGGAACGTGGAGCACCGGAGCCTTCCCCAAGGGCCAGCTCCTCTCCCGCCTAGAGAACGGTTAATATAAACCCCAAAGCCTGCCTGTTTGCAGCCCAAGATCCTGGACTTGTATCCCTCGGTGGCACGCGACGGCCTTCGCTGCGGGAAAGCTGCGCTGCAATCGCAGCATTGGGTGCCACAAGCAGGATCGCAGGGAATGCTTTTGTGCTTGCTTAATTTTATTCAAAAATACCATAAAAAAAAAAAAAAGAGCCTTTCCTTCCAGGTGGTTTTTGCAAAGCCATAGATCCGCCGGGCGAGAGACAGTGCAAATCCCAGCCGTGCACCGGAGCCCCCGAAGGGTTCATGGGGCGTAACGGGGCTGAGCACAGGGAGCGGCTCCGGAGGAGGGGACGAGGCGGCCGCCGGGGTTGGGGATGCGGAGCTGGAGGTGCTGCGGTCGGGCGCTGGGTGCAGGGAGCGTCTTGGCAGGGAAAATCAGGCAAGAGGAGGAGTTGGTACAAGTCTTCAGCTCTTTTACACGATAGTGTTGTATTGGAGCTGCCTCCGCCAGCGGCCGCTCAGCATGTGGGGGTGACCCACCAGGGTGCTACTGGGTGCACCTCACCCTCCTCTCATCCCAGGAAAAGCTGAGATGTTGCTTCGCCTGGGATCGCTGCTTTCCAGGGATGTGTTGGTAACGAAGCCAAAGCAGCACATGAATTTTTGCAAGCCTGGGAGAGAGCGTGGACCTGGCGTGCAGCAACCCCAGCGTCGCACAGCCCTGGGGATGGGCATCCGTCGCCGCAGCGGTGAGTGAGTCCATGTGTCCAGGGAGCGCAGCGGATAGCAAAGCGCTGACAGAGGTTCTCCGTCCCTTCTCTTGCTCTTGGCAGCTCGCATCAGGCAAAGACACCTTGTTTCCGCAGGGGCTCGGGTAACACCCCAGCCCGGGTGCACCCCTCTGCCTTCCTCCCTCCCTGCATCCAGCCTCCCTGGTCCAAGGCCAAGGTCGCTATCCAGTTACCAGCCACCCCAGCCTCCCCCTTTCCCTCCAGCGCAGCCAGACACCAAGTGTAAGAGCGAGGAAGTCGAAAACTTTAGAGCTGGAGCTCTGAATTGTTTTAAACATTAGGAAAACAGAGATGTGGCTGCAGGGTGAGTAATGCCGCTCTGCCGTCGTGTGACCGTGGGCACGGGGAACCGTTCATAGCCAAAGGGTCCTTGTGGAGCCGCGGGGAGGAGGCGGAAAGCTGGTGCTCCAGCCCTTCTGCTCCCCCCGGGGGAGAGGGATGGGTTCAGCCAGGCGCTGGCAGCCGGTGACCCCAGGGTGGGCTTTGCTCTGCAGAAGAAGCTGCCAGCAAAGCCTGACCCCCCTCCCCGACATCCAGCTCCCTCCGGCACTGGGATGTGGGGAGGCCGCGAGCCCAAACCCTCTACAAATCTGGGCAGTGGGCAATGGGGAGAGAAAGCGTTGTTTTGGGGTGGGTCGGTGGGTTTGGGGCCAGGTGCTCTGCGGGTGTTTTGGGGCGAGCTCGGGGATGCGCACGGTGAGCGCAGCCCCCGAGGGCAGCGTGGTTTGAGGGCATCGTGGGTGGTGTACAAATCGATAGCGCTTGTGATTCTAACCATGCCAGCCAGGGAATTCCTCCTCCCAGGAAAAAAGGGGATGAATTTTACTCTTTCTTTATTAATCCATAGAAAATACAAACAAAAATTGCCCCCCGTGAGTTGCTCCTGCCCTGTGGAGCTGCTATCGCACCGTGCTTACCCCAGTGCGTGGTGCCAATTTGTGCCGTGGGCCCTACGGCTGCACCCATAGGTGCCAGTGGGACCCAGCTGGGCACGAACAGCGCTGACGGGAGCAGGTCCTGCTGGTTCGGCTCCTCGGCTCCCAGGAGCTCCCCAAAACTCTGCCCAGTGAAATCCTCCCCGTCTCTGGTGAGAAGGGTGGCAGGGAGCACCCAGGGGAGGAGAGGAGCTGGTGTGACAGCTGGTGCCGGAGATCCCCCCAAACTGGTTTTTAGCTCTGGAAGTGCCTCGTTTGCCAGTGCTCCAGTGTAGGGACCCCATGGAGGCTGGTACCGCTGTGGCGATGCCGAGTGCACCCGCAGGAGCATTGGGAAAGGGGAGCTGGGGCAGCGATGGGCTGAGCTTCCAGCTGAGGTCTTGCAGCATGTGACACTCTCTGCTTCCAGGCCGGGTCCCCAGACTCCTCTCTCACTGCTGGCCCCTGTTCTGGACGTCGTGTCTTGTTTTCCTTCCTCCTGGCTGCATTTTTGGGTGCTCCCGTGCGAAGGTGTCCCTGTGCGGAAGGCGGCTTCTTGCTTTTATACCTGCTGCAAGGAGGTGCAGGTGCCTCCAGGACCCTCCTCGCTAAAGGTGCTTCCCAAAGACTCCAGGAGAGACCCTGAAAAGCAAAGGGATGGTGACGCGTGGAAACCCGCAGCTGGGGCCAGGGTGGCCCTGGGGACAAGGGGACAGGAGTGGGCAGACGAAGGTGCGGAGCCCGGCATGTCCCGGCCTTTATCTCCCCCTAGTGCCACCCTCTCGGTGCGTTTGCTCCGGCGCTGCACAGTGCGCAGAGTCTGGCGGTGCCGCACAGGCGGCCGTGGGGCTTGGGGGACCCAGCTCAGGGACAGCCACCTCCCGGACTGGGACACGCGAGGGACTGGGCACAGCACGGCGGAACGGGGCGCAGCGTCCTGGCAGGGCACGATCCCTTCCGGCATCGGGAGCGATGACCGGAGCAACCCAAAAAACATCTGGTCGAGCAAGCGCCAGGCAGGGCCGCGGCATCCGACAGGAATAGGGGGGTGCTCAGCATTGGTTATTCATTTTTGTGAGTAGCTCTGAAAAACTTAATTCTCAGTTGCCCCTTTTTAAAATTAAAATTAAAAAATTAATGTTAAGTAGGAAATAGATTGCAAGCAAATATTAGGGTCCTACCTGCTGCTCAGTGTTGAGAGACTGTGGGAAATACAGAGAATTTGTATTAAATATTATGGACATTTTTCAAGATATTTTCCCAGCTCTGAGGCCCACGGGAAGATTTCTTTCTTATGGAGGTGCGTTCGGTTTCAGGGACTTCAGCGGAATACGCTGACTTATAGTAGGTGAGAATGTGATGATTCGTGAATCCTGCTGGATGAGGGAGGGCTGGGAGAGTTGAGGTTTGGTCAGCCTCGAGAAAAGGCGGCATAGGGGAGACCTCACCACGCTCCGGTATTTAAAGGGCGGCTACAAAGAAGATGCAGATTCCCTTTTTCCAAGGAATCACGGGGAAAAGACGAGGGGTACAAGTTACTCCTGGGGAGATTCCAGTTCGGCACAAGAGGAAAATGGCTCCCGCTGAGAACCATCAGCCATTGGGATCGTGTACCCAGAGAAGTGGTGGATTCCCCAAAATTGGACACTTTGAAGATTCCCGCTGGACGGAGTGCTGGGCCATTGTGTTTAGAGCATGCTTTTGCCAAGAAAAGTTGGATCAAACGATGCTTGAGCTCCCTCCCAACCTGGATTCTAGGAGTCTATGGTGCTGGGACCATTACTGCTGCGGTGGTGATGGGGTGGAGAGGGAGATGACGGAGAGTGAGGCGATGAAGGCGCCTTCGCTTGGCCCAAAACGACCTAAAATTTGGCGTTTCTGAGGGTGAAATGAGGCTGTTACAGTATGAGAGTCTGCTGGGCGCTGTGACCTGTCCCCCCGCAGCCAGCGCAGGCCTGAGGTCACCCGAGGGCTCCTCGCAGCTGCAGGGATCGCGGGGCGAAAGGGGAGGGTCGTCCCCAGCCCGCCAGGCCCTGGGGATCCCCGCCAGCTCCCCGCACCGTGTTCAGGGCAGCCCCGGTCACGCTGGAGCTGGGGATCAGCCCTGGGCGCTGCGGGACCCTTGGGGACAAGGCCCTCGCTCGGTCCTGAGTCCATCTTGTTGCTGGGCCATGCATGCACTGAATTATGTCCAGCCTCAGCAGGAGCTGTGGGGTCACACACAGCCCCTCGGGGCTCCCCGGGCAGCTCTGCTGCCTGTGCTGGTTTATCCTCTGCCATCAGCTCCCAGCTGTCCGTCTCCTGCCGTCTGGACCGGGTAAAAGGAGGAAGAGGCTCTTCCTCGGAGCCCGGCCGGCCCGTCAGCCCAGCGCGGTAAGGCGTGTGGCAGGGAAGTGGGTAAAAAGGCACATCTGGCACCGCAAAAGGGCTTTGCGTGGCTGTGGTTAGGGGGGGTCTGCCCCGTGTTTGGCTCCCCACGGAACCTCGTGCCCCCTGTGCCCCTTCGCACCCCGCTGCGGGCAACACGCTGCGCTCTGCATGGGGGGACCCACGCTGCCGTGTCCCCAATGCGGGGACCTGCCCGAGTTGGGGCGTCATGCAGGGGCTGCGCGTGTGCCTGGCCACGAAACACCCGTCCCCTGCAGTGTCCTCCCTGCGCTCCTCCGCTCCCGGTGCCCGTCTCTGGGCCGTTCCCAGCAGGAATCAGCCCACAGAAGGAGTTTTGCTGCACTCTTCTGGTTTTAAAAACATTTTGAATCGGAGGATTCCTCTTTTTCAGACCGCAGCGAGGGGAGTCACGCACCCAAAGGGTTAATTGCAATGAAACCCCCTTAGTTTTAGCAGCCCCCCTGGGCAGGAGGAGGCTGGCAGACCCACTCCCGCTCCCGGATATTTATAGCACCGTGAACTTTGAGCATGTCCAGCGAGCGGGCAAAACCCCAGCTGGAGACCACGGGGACGGCCCCGGCAGAGCTAGAGCCTGTTGGGGGTCCCAGCGCTGGGGCTGCGGCAAAGCAACCGAGACCACCTGCCACCACCTCCCACCCCTCCGCACCCCCAGCTCCGGGGCACCCGGGGACCCCAGGTTGTGGGACTCCCCCCATGAGCGGGCCTGGGTGGCCGAGGACATGGGGCCAAGCCTCCTTCAGCCGTGGCTTTGGAGCAGCATCCTCCCAAGCTGGTGTTCCTGGTTTCAGGAGCAGTGTGTGCTGTCAGCAGGGCGCGGGCATCTTCCCTTTTCCGTGACAAACAGCAGGCAGAAGCTCCCACCTCCTCACGCTGTCCCAGGCCAGATCCTTTCCCACCAGATGACCCACCATGTCCTGGAGTGAAGCAGAGCAATGTCACATCTAGCTTCCTAACTCTGAAGTTTAGGTTGGATATTAGGAAAAAATTCTTTATGGAAAGGGTTATCAAGCATTGGCACAGGCTGCCCAGGGAGGTGGTGGAATCGCTGTCCCTGGAGGTATTTAAAAGACGGGCAGACGTGGTGCTGCGGGACATGGGTTAGGGGTGGTTTTGGCAGAGGTTTATGGTTGGACTCGATGATCTTGAAGGTCTCTTCCAACCCAAGTGATTCTATGATTCTAAGTGGGGCGGAGGATAGAGGGGAGTGTGGGTGGCAGGGGATGGGAAGCCTCTGTGCGGGTGCAAAGCCTTGAAAAAACCCCTAAAAACAAGCAACCAAAAAAAAACCAAAAAAAAAAAAAAAGAAGAGGAGGATTTGCTTATCTTTTAACAGGTGGCATCTGTACCTGTGGATTGATGGGCCCCGTATTGGACGCAGCAGGTCCCGACTGTCAGTTTGTCCGCGTCGATGTGGTTTGCATGTTGCGGGTGAGAGGCTGGAGGAGGCGCTGGGCTCGCAGGCGGCTACAGCCATGGGGAGCCTTGTGCCACGCGGTGCCGCCGCTGAGCCCTGCTCCCCACCAGAGCCCCCGTCTTCAGCCCGAGGTTGTCCCGCCACTGGGGTCACCCCAAACCTGCAGCGCTGTCCACAGGCATCAGACGGTCTGTCACATCCTGGTCTGCAGGGACACCAGCGCTCCACGCAGGAGGCTGGTCTTGGTAAGAGCAAGGGGAAGGAGGGGAAGGAGTTTCTCGAAGAGACGTTGTCTGGTGGATGCTTGGATAGGTGCTTCCAAAAGGGCGTTGATCTGAGACGGGATCGGATCTGGGAAAGTCAGATGGAGCGGTGTTGCCATCGATGGAGATGGCACGTGGGCTGGGAGCCAGCCACAGGCGCCAACCAGCTGAGGAGGAGCGTGAGGAGTCCGAAACAGCCTCCTTCCGAGGGCAGGACTGCTGAAAGCGAGCAGCGTTGTTCCAGAGGGTGGGATAAGCTGCTGGTCGCCATGCAGAACACCCCATCCTGCACAACACGGATGTTCTCGCTGCCGGCACCGCTGGACCACCCGGGTGCTGCAGTGCTGGGGTCTCTGGAAGGCCCCAGCCTTGCGGATCGGTGTGTCTCCAGCAGCGCATTGTTAAGGCTGGGAGTTGGTTGGGGTGTTAATTTTTGGAATGCTTGAGACTGAAGCGGAGGAAACCAGAAAGCCCTGTTCTGGCGTGCCTCCATCCATGGTGGGCTTCCGCTTTGCCTGCTCCACGCTGTTGATATCCCCTTGGACTCAAAGCTGATTTAATTCTTTGTGCAGAAGGGCTAGGAGAAGTGGAGATGGGCAACCAAGACAATTAAAGAACTGGAGTAGCTTCCACCCGAGGAAGAACTAAATAGGCTGTGATGCTTCATCCAGCACAGAAGACGACAAGGGAAAGAGGACGGGAGGCAGGAAAAGCTAACTTTTCCCCAGGCAAGGCAAATCTGGGTGGATCTTCATGCGGGTGATGAGAGAAGCATCACTGACACAAAGATCATCCCCAGCCCTTTCTCCTGGGGCTGAATGTAGGACTTGCAGACGCGGTTACTGGAAACCTACCAAGACTATCTAGTGGGGGTTTTTCCCCCTCAGAAGCGACTGAAATGTTCTGGCTGAAATTTGCTTTTTTGGTTTTTCTTTTTTTAAGTGAGTTTTGACTGCGATTCTGTCCACAGAAGAGAGCATTTCATCTACCGTAGGTAATGTTTGACAGCGTTGTAAGCAAACGAAAATCGGGTCTTACAAAGGGCAGTGTCTGGAAATCTTCATCATGGAGGACTGGCCTCATTTATAATTACAAATATATACAGTTTTTGTACAATTACATATCTTAGCCAGCTCTGAGGGCAATTACTCAAGATTCTGTCTCTTTTACCTGAAAGTGCTGTGGTAAAACTTCTTTTATTCCCTCGGGAGAATAAAATGGCACTGCTGTTGCCCTCTGAGATGTTCTTAGGTCCTACCCACCACCCCAGGAACGTCGATAGACCTTTGCCTCAGCGGCTATAGGCACAAGCACCGAAACGTCGGGGAAGGAAGGGGAGGAATGGTTTCAATCTTACAAATTTCTGCATAAAATAGAGGCTAAAAGCACGTCTTCAAAATAATTGAGCATGGATACCATTCATTATGTAAGGTTGTTGGGAGGAAAAAAATAGGCTGATTTACATTTTTATAGGAAATAAAAGGAGTTTGGTGGGTGACATAGCACCTTCCGCTGAGAATGTCAGCATGAGATAAGTGGGCTTCAAATAAAAGAATAAACATTTTCGCATGGGGACTGAATTCATACCGGGGAGCTTAGCCTGGGAAGGAAGCGTTTTTGAAGGAAGATCTTTGTCGCCATAAAAAATATGTTTTGTTAGCACAATATGCATTTACCGCAAGGATGCTAATTCTCATCTTTGCCGGCAAATTTTTGCTGGTTCATCTGAGTTTTGGTGAGGCATTTGGGTAGCCAGAAGCTTTGGCTACCCCTGTTTTGCGGATGTGGTGTTTTTCAGGGCAGGAATTTGAGGGCAGGAGGAGGGTTCGATGTGCTTTTTAGGAAAGGAGGGCTTTTTCAGCGGCCGTCGGAGCAGGCTGTAGTTTAGCGGTACTTTAATTTCATTCACAACGAGTAGCCCGGTGGGGGTTTTCTTCTGGTTTCAGGTTGGTGGCCCTTTGAGATTTGCTATGCCATGCTTCAGATCCGCTGCTGTCTGGCATAACAATTCAGGTTGCTCAAAAGCGATGATTAGCATAAATGAACGAGTGGGTGAAATGTTCATTATATTGCCTACTGTCATGTTTGTGTACCAGATTTTGTTACCATCTGTCATTTCTGTTTTCTTGTTGTTGCCAAAAGTTGTCATTCTGAATGGAGGGTGGAGACATATTTTCAAAAGCTAACACGAGATAATTTTAGGTACTTTAGGGCTCATATGTTCTGTGCTGGGTGTCAGCAGCCCGCATGTGCATCAGCCTCGCGAGGCTTTGATAAATTCTGGGCAGCGATTTAGTTAAAGCAGTTTTTAAAGTCATTGGTTGCAGTCACGCGAATGCATGAGATTCTCAGCTCTCGTCGCAGGAAAGTAGCTGGTCCTTGCAATTGCGAAAAAAGGCTTGAAAATAAAATATGTTTTCCCTAGTGTTAAATAAAATGGAGAATATGAAGAAGGGGGCACGTAGTGGCACTGGACTGTTAAAAATCAAGCTCCTGCCTAGAGATCTGACCAAGGAACGGCGACAGCTCCGCTGTAACAGACTGCGACGTCCCCAGATCATTTCCAGAGATGTAAATGTCCCGGGGACGAGAAGCTGGACAAATTCAACCTTGAAATAAGCTGCAGCTCTCTCGCAGTGACAGTAACTGCATACTGCGACAATTTGCAAGGGGAGCGGTGCACTCACCAGGGCTTGCAGCCTTTAAAGCAAAATCAGCTCATTTTCAACCGCACGTTTTTAATTCAGTTTGGGGAGGAACAGCTCAGCCTGCGAGCGGGGAGCTGGGTGGGTGAAGCCAGGAGGATTTCTTGCCTCACCTCAGTGCTGCAAGAACTCGGTCCCAGAGCTTGCTGCCCTGTGCCAGCCAGGGAGGGAGATGGCTCCGGGGTGCCGGGGTCATCCCCCTTTTTTGGGCTGGAGTGCCAAGCTTGTGCTGCGAGCATTTAAAGCCTCCCTGGCATCAGGGCCGGGGCCACATTGGTGCCTCATCGTGTCCCATCTCAGCCCACAGCAGCTCCGCTCTCCCGAGGGCTGCGGGGTTTTAATCTGGCCTGAGTTACAGGGCTCGGTGTTCGAGTGCAATACCGTGACCTGTGGCATCCAAAAATACAGAAAAGGTGATCTGCTGGTTCAGTTGGATTTAAACTTCAGGAAAATACAAAGCCAGACGTTTTTGGGATGTTATTTTTTTGATCGTTTGGGCACAGCCAGTCCATGATCCAAATTCAGAACCAAAGCTATAAGGATACCCCCGTGCTGCGGTGGGAACTCGGGCTGGGGCGGGAGTGCAGAGGGTCACTGCCTGCTCAAGGAGAGGTGGGGAAGGAGGAGATGGGGCCACCTTTGCTCTGAAAGAGGCAGAGATAATTCTGAGCATCCTGATGGAAGGCTGGGGGGTGACCAGGGCCATGTCATGACAGCAACCGCTTACAGACCAGAAGAGAAGGATGAGAATGAGACTTCTTTCCAGCAGCTCCCCAAAAAGCCTGAGATGTTTGGCGGGAGGGATTTGAACTCCACGTCCAGAGCTGCAGAGTGCCCACCCACTGCTGAAATGTGCCAGGATGTTTCCTGGCTTCAGCAGGATGAGAAGCCACCAAGGAAGCAGCCCTGGGAGATCCCTCAAAGAGGCCCAGAAATGGGTGTCTGGGCTCCACCTTGGAGAAGTCTGCACCAGCTGCTGGAGCCACAAGAGGGTAAATGAAGCATCATCTCGTGAGTGAGTGAAATCCACATCCCCTTTCCAGGTCTCCTCCTTTCCTAGAAGAACTCCTCCTTGCAGAGTCTCCATCCATGCAAAATCCTGTATTTTACAAGGTCTTCGGCTGCGGTTGTAGTATGAGTTTGAGATACCAGCTCCGTCCTGTTTTAACACTTCAATAATGTAAATGGGCTTTCCTGGCTTGAGTCCTCCCCTGTTTGCTCTCTCCCAGAGGGTAATTTTACAAAGCTCACGAGCAAATTCCACCCGAGCATTTCAGGATGCTGCGAGCATCACTGAAAGCCGTTGTAAAAAAGGTTGGGTCTGTTTTTATTTCACAAGTGTATTTCAGAGCTCTCAAATTCAAACCAACCTGGGAAATGGCCCTAAATGAGCACCAAGTGCCGCCTTCTGCAGGAGAGCCAGGAGGGCAGCTGAGAAGCCTTCAGATAAGCAGGGAGATGGGGACTTGGACCATGGGGAGTGGAGCTGACCAGGCAGAGGGGCCAAACTCATGGTTTACAGGCTGATTTTATAGATGTCACGATAAACTGGATGTGGTGGAGTTGGGGAACAGATCCAAGGTGTGGTAGTTTGTCAAGCACCGCTCCAGGATCACAATGATGGGACCTCCAGGCTGGGCGATTCAGGGCTGATCTGGCTCCACTCCCCTGCTGAGCACAAGGCTGGGACAAGGTTTAATAGCTGATGTGCGGGTAGGAAGAGAAGCAGGAAAAAAGGGAGTTTCTCTTCTTAACACCTAATCTACTGTTGGCTGAAGAAAACAGAAAACACAA
This sequence comes from Chionis minor, assembly GCA_013398295.1. NCBI lineage: Eukaryota > Metazoa > Chordata > Aves > Charadriiformes > Chionidae > Chionis > Chionis minor. The sequence goes on from VZSF01007137.1 coordinate 156,190, forward strand.
GCGACCTAGGATGATCTAAGACCTAAGCGTAGCGTGCTCGGCGCAGGGCTGTGCACATCGCCAGCCAACCCGTTGAATTCAGCATTGTAGGAAGTAAAGCAGCGCGCCCAAGGTGGACAGGTTGGCTTGAAAAGTTAATCCTGTTATAATTAGAGAGAGTGTTGTAACAGCAAAAGCGCAGAGGCACCAATCAGAGGGTGAGATGCCACCGGGACCTTACGGTGTGTCAAGTCTTGCAACAACGGGAGAGGAGTACTGCGCGTAACAAAAAATAATCCAGCCTCCTGCTTAAAGGAGTGGAGCAATAATCTGAGAGAGCTGGGGAAGGTTCCTCTCCGGGTCCAGCCAACAAGGTGTTTGGCCTTGAGGAACTTCAGGTGAGAAGAGTATCACGTCCAATCAAGGACACAAAATCCAAACAAATTAAAACGCATCTGGACTAATGTGCGGTGACGTGCACGTACGTTAAAAGTGCTTCCTGACCTTTACAGGGATTGTTTTATACCCTGGAGCATGTCATTTTATTACTCTCGCCTTCTACATAATTTATCACAGAAAAATATTATTTTGGCTATAAAATTATTCGCCTTCATTTTAAGCCCAGCAATAGTATTTAACTTTCTGATCCTTTTTGAAACTAATTTCCCCAGGCAAATTACATACTGTGCCAAGAGATTCCTTCAGCTTTAAATTTTCCTGCCATTAATGTCACAGAATGGGACATCACAGCTGAGAGGGTGATAATTTTTTTGATAACCTTGAAAGCAACAGAGTAGAGCACCTCAGTGGCATTGCTCTCACACAGGTTTTCCAGTGGAAATTATCCCAGTTTTTCCCGTGCAGATTATCACCACCACAACAGTCCGCTTTGCTGCCCTGCTCTGATCCCCTTAACCTGAGCTAGAAGCCGTAATGACAACAATTATTTCTATTTTTGCCTGAGCCTGTTATTGAGGCCCCATGCAAAGGCATGGCGGAAGGCGATTTCTGCGGAAAAAGGTTTTACAGCTGAAGCCCTTGTGCTGTGTTTGGGAGAAATTCTGGACTACATTGACAAAAAGGGGTTGGGTCCGGCTCTGCGCACTCTGCGTGGGGCACCCAGGAGATGCCAGGCGTGATTCAGGCAGACGACACAAGCCGATAGGAGGGAAGTGAGACAGATCTAGGTGGGATGTGAGAGACCCAGACCTTGCCCAAGGAGGTGTCTGAGAGCCCCACGGGGCTAGAGAAATAGTGGAGCCTTTGAACTGGTTGTTGCCATAACAAGGAAATAAATGATGAATTTGGTTGGAATCAAACTGATGTGAAAAATCCAGTGAGGGGAAGGTTGCTGAAATGATAGATTTTGGTCACGTTGTCCTTATTTCTTTTATTTTCCCAGTTTTGGAGCTAAAAACTGTTTTTAAAGCTTTGCTCATGCAGCATGGAAATTAAATGTTTTCTTTATCAATTAATAGATCAGAAGGTTTCAGTGCTTCCCCAGTTCCAAAAGCTGAAACCCCGGGGGACTTCTGAGTACTCACTGAATACCTGAATATGCAAGAGGTATCCACCTGCTAAAAATGCAGTTTTCCACAGATGGATTATTTGCTAGAAAGAAGGAAAAACAGCCATCATCATCCAACTCTGCCAGTTACCCAGAAATGCTGAGAAGACGACCAGAAGTCAGTCTCATTTCTCCTAGACAATGCAGTTCCTGGCTCCAGACCAGAAGGTGTCTCCTCTGCTTGACGTCTGCCACTGCAACTCTCTCCTGATGTCCAGCCCAACACCACAGCCTACCTGGTTTGGCCCCAGGTCTCCTAAGCCTCAGCTCCTGAGCAGAAGGGACCTCAAGAGACCACCATGTCCACCAACCCAGCCCAAGGCTGGGCCTGGAGCTAGATCTTTCCTGATAGCTGCGTGGCCAACGTGGTGATGGGGACCAGACACCCGTGGCATGGCTCAGTGGGGTGCTCTTCAAGCAACATGGGGCTGGGTCACAGCAGGTCCCACTTTGAACCAGACCACACCAAGCTCTGAGCTCCTCTTGCCTGTGGAAGTTGCTCTTTTTTGTCTAAAAGAGGGGAAGAACCTTCGTGGTGGAGGAAGAGCAAGGCTGGAGGAACAAGCAGGCAGTTAATGTATTCACCTTGACAACCCAGCTCAATGGGCTCCCTGCCCTGATGAATATTGAAGAATTTTATACAAATTGGAACTGGTTCAGCAGGACAGTTTTCCAGAGACCCAGCCCAGAAAGTTTTCCTGGTCGCTGCCGGGGGCCCTTCCCTCCATGGGAGGAGACCACAGTCTGCAGCCTTGCTCGAAGCCTTGAGGGGGACGAGCACCCCTGTTGCTCTTTAGGGTGACCTGTGCAGGCTGGGGGGCTCCCCAAAAAGAACAATTGCAGGGGGGCTCCCAGGCCAAGTGGGAAGGAGTTATGGCCAGCTGCAAAGCTGCTGAGCCTCGTGTGCTGCAGAGGTCTGGTGTGCCATAAGTTAGAGGGGTTTGCATGTGTCCAGCCACAGAACCACAGTCACCAGGCATTTCTGTCACTGGAAGTTGCCAGCAAACACAAAATGTAGGTGCCTCAGGGGAAAGGAGAGGGCTGAGCAGAATCTGCAGACAAGGTGGTGAGTAGGTGCCCAAGGCAGCGGTAGGGCAGGCAAGTCCTGTGGAGGAGCCGACCATTTGCCTCCAAAGAGCTCAGCTTTGGGACAGTGGTCAGGTCTGCAGAGGCGCGGTGCTGGTGTGCATTCACCTTTGGAGCTGGTCCTTGCTCCAAGAGGGGCCGTCGGATGCACGGCAGCCCACGGCAGTGCCCGAGCAAGGACAGGGCAGCCACCTCTGAGGCTTTACACCTCTCCAAGAACTTGGGTAGAGTGAACTCTTGGAGCCCAACACAGAAGATGAGGGACGTGTCTGCCACCTAAAACCAAAAACATCTCACAAATTTGGCTTTTAACCCAGGTGACGGAGAGAGGCTGACTCTACAGAATAGCTTGAGGTGACTCTGGGAGTTCAACAGAACCTCTGATATGAAAGAAAGGTTTTTTTAACAGGTGTGGGGGGTTGAGGCCAAAGCAGAAAGGTTATGGGTTGGTGGACAAGCCAGGATTAACCCTTGGCAAGGCAGAGAGAATTTTGCAGGAATGAAGCTCATAGATACAGCCAAAGGTCTTGCACTAAAGCTGTGACTGACACCAAAAGTTCCTTCAAAGAAGAGGACTGAGGCAGAGGGACAGGCAAGGCTCCACGGAGAGGAAGCAACAGCCGAGCCGTACTGTTGTGGCTGCCTCCACCAGCTGGGACAATGGCAGAGCAGGGGAAAAATGCAATCAGTGTCCCCATGGCTTTGCAAAGGCTCAGCAGAATTTTGCACACAGTTGACGAGCAAGATGATGGTGAGACAATGAGCTCAGGCAGAGTTTCATGGGGCCATGAGATTTTGCTGCAGCAAGAAATAAGGACTGTCAGCCAGAACACAAGGAGAGCATTTCCAAATGTCATCTCAGACACTTAGGTGGAAGTCCCTGCGTTGCTGTGAGCACTGCTACCAATAAATAAAAAAAATTAAAAAAAAAAGCAAGCTGTGTGCAGAGAGAGTAAAACAGCTGAATTATGAGATTTGTAGTAATGAATTTACATCCACAAAAGAAATATGCAGTCTATCCAAGTAGGTTAATAAATGCTTGGACTGCATTTGATCGAAAGGAGCAATGCTTAGTGTGGTAAAATGTGCTGAGCCCTTGGACTTGTCTCCGTGATGCCCTCATGGAAAGAGCAGAGGACAGAAGTGGGTGAGGAGGAGTCTGAAGACACCTTTCAAGGGACAGGGAATCGCCCAGTCCCCTCACCTTGGGGCAGAGGTTCAAAGTTGCTGACATGTCACTGCTCTGAGATGCTTTGAGTGAACAGAAAAAAGAATGGATGGAGGTACCAGCTCCGCTGGGAAGGACGAGGTCTTTCTCTGAGACATAGGTTCAGGCGAGAAGTGGATTCTTGGTGAGTTTAGCAGACAGGAACATGAGTGGTTCTCGCTGCCGGAGCTCACAGCTCAGCACATGAACTTGGACTGCCACTCAGTTGGGATTAAGCTAATGCCAAGCTGTGACCTGCAGCACCTGAAGAGCTTGCAATGCTCCCTCCTACTGACTGCGCAATGGGGAAGGCCAAATCTTTGACAGAGAGACAAGGCGGAGAGCAGGGGGGTGGAAAACACTGGAATCTTCCTATCCTGTAGGGCCAGAAGGGGCCACACTACCTACAGGCACCCTGCATTGCCCTGTGCTCGGGGAAGGGATCTTTCACCATAATCTGCAGGGGAAAAAAAAAGTTTCATGCCTTTATTTTGGCCCACATTGGCTAAAACCACCATAAACCACTAATTGCAACTGCTAAAAGGGAGTTGGCAGACATGAATCTTGCCCAGATTGCAAAGATTACTATTTTATAGATAGAACGAAGATTTTCAAACTGAATGTGAAGCTGGGTGAGAGCTGGTGTCAGATGGACAAAACTGTAGCGTAGCAGAGTCCAAAGACAGACATTTTTTGTAGCAGTCTGACTCAAAAAATAAAGCAAATGGACTCTTGTCTTTCAGACAAAGTGCAACCTATGATTTCTAGGGCAACAACAACTCAGGAGGAGAGTGTTGAGACAGATTTACACAGATTTTTCTTAATAGTTTGTCAGGCATGGCAAAATTACAGGCCAGCTCCAGCGAAAGGGTTCCACATTTGGGACATCAGAAAAAAGGACCACTCGGAGCGACAGATTGGATTACGTTGGTGACAGAAGACTACGTGGTTTTCCTGAACTGCTGTTCTCACTTCTGTGAGACAGCGTTACTTGTTACGTAGACGGTTCCTCTACATGAGATTTATGCTAGTAGAGAGGATGGCGCAGGATTTTCAGTAGTTCACAGTAATGTCCGTGGTGGCATCCAGTCCCCACTAGACTCTATTCAACATGCAGGTAGGAAATGGCTTTAAAATAATGAGTGGGTACTGAAAAGGAAAGGAGAATCAGGTCTGACCAGTGCTTAGCAGCACCAAATGAGAGGATGGCACTGACAGAACGTGGCTAGCCACCTGCAGAAACTTTGTTTTGCATAAAATGAAGCAAGGAGACCACTAGGGATGTCAGTTAAGCTCCGTAGCCCAAGGAGCTAAGGGTTTGCAGAAGTGCACGGACATATAGCTAAACACAAAACAGCACTGTGATTGCGGTCCCGGGGGTTACCACCACTTCCTGAACACAACAAGGATTCACACATACAGTGAAAATCAGAAGCCAGAAACAACAGTTATTGCACATAAAGTTGCTCCGCAATCCCACGAGTGTGTGTAACCAGAGAGACACCCTCAGAGAAAGAATAGGCAACACCTTCCGCGGCTGCCGGGAGGAGTGGAGGTAACGGGCGGTGGACTTGTGTTTTTGCCTGGGACAGCTTTGTTTGGCAGCTCCCAGGGACGGTAAGGAAACCAGATGCTGGGACATAACCGTACCAGGAAAAACAGACTCTCTTATTCCCAATGAGAATTGCTCTGATGATGCCACGGCGACTCCAAGTTACAGGTCAGAGCTCCTCAGAAGTTATTCAAACACTGTTAATTGTTTGCCTGTACGGTTTTGAGGTCACAAGCTACAGAAATGATACTTCCATGTTTTGGCCGGGGAAGGAAGGTAGGATCTCGGGAACTGTATCTTTAAGCAGCTTAGTTCTGGAGACAGGAAGTCTGGAAATGGGCTGCAGCAGTGCAGATTTTATTATGCAATTTCTCTTGGAACTAGTCCGTGAATAAAGGAGTTATCCATTAAGCACCTGCCTCACCACACCTCCTGAGCACCACAGACGAAGTCCTCTGGAATCCATGCAAGGGCTTAACCATCAGCTGGGGGAGCTGGGGTCCAGACCGGGAATCCCGGGTGCAAGTTTGCAGTAGTCGGGCTCATTTGCTTTCTATATAGTGTCTTTCGAAGAGTTTCCTTTCTTCTCACAGAATCCTCCTGCTCCGTTTGAGCTCCTTCTGTGTTTGGCATTACTAGTGGGTGAGACCATCTGACTCTTGGAATACCGGTACCAAAGGGCGATGGTACCCCGATCACTGCAGTATTATTCAGCGTTTTGGGTATTTAATCATAGCCCTGTTTCCAGGGGCAGTGGGTAACAGTCAAAGTCTTCCTCCCCCTCCTGCCATTAACCCAATGCTGTTCTAATCCCATGGCAGGGGGCAACTGGGGCCATCTTAAGGGGACATGGTGCCACACAGAAGCAAATAGGATCCAGGCCAGAGCAGCGAGAGGATTCTTCTCCACCCCTACTGCCTGAGGTATGGGATTCCCTCCCTCCAAAGCACCTCCTTTCTCTCCCACTCCGTCCCCAGGGCTCGGGGCCCCCCTCTGATTTCACCAATGTGGCAAGCCTGGCACGTGCTGTGAAGATAGAGGAGCTCTCCCAGCTAATGGGAGAGGAATCATGGCCTCTACGAGTCCTCCCATCCGCTCCCCGTTCCCAACATTGAGCACGGAGGGTTGCCCTGGCAGGCACACTGGCACAGCAGCTCCCATTACGGTGGTGGCCGTGGTGTCAGGGCCCCCTGCTCGGTGGCTGCACGGCCAGAGCCGCAGTACCAGTGTAACACCAGTGCATTGCCCAGCACCAGGCGCCACGACCACCTTCCCGGAGCTGGGTGGTAGCTGTGGGACCGCTCAAGTTCTGCCCCCAGAGGTTCACCTCCATCCTGACCTCATGGCAGAGCTGCAGAGCTATTGCAGCAGCAGAGAAAGGGGGTTATAAGGGGAGCAAAAGGCTACGGGGGTCTCCTGGCATCAGCTGCTCCAGCACATCCTTTGTTTCCAAGACCAGAAGCGATGCAACGGGCAAGGCAAGCGCAAAAAGTTACCCAAGTTCCAAATGCCCCGACCAAACTCATTAAAAAGTTGAAGCGGCAGATAGCAAAGGGCAGTGCTGTCCTCGGTTGTGCCTGACGCACAACCTGACCTGATTTCCAGCCCCAACTTCCAGCAGCAAAACACCTTCCTTCCCTCAACCTAAACGGGGGCAAATGCCTTGTATTACGGCGAAACACTGCTGGGCAAAAGCTGCTGTTCTCACGTCAGGAGCTGCTGTGAGACACCAAACCTTGTCCCAGGCTGCGCCGTCCTAAAACAGACGGGAGCTTGCTGCTTTTGAAGGAAATCAAGGCAGATATAACCAAAGAGCACTTACTTGTGGAGCTACTGAGTAACATAGTGATAGAAGCAGAGGCTCACAAGAGACCTCCAGCGTGATTACAGTCAGACCTCGGCAAGGACAGGCACCATGTAAATAAATATGGAATTTGCAAGTAAATGTAATGAAATGCATGTAAATGTAGAAGTAAACCTAATGAATTCGAGTTTTGCAGTAAACAAAAGCCAGGCTTACTCTTTGCAAAAGAAGGTGTCATTGTAGACCTCCTTTCAACCAATAAAACATTGCTGATTAATCCATGGCGGCTTACGGACTTCATCAACGCATCCTCGGGATTGTCTCGGTGCCCTCCTCCATCCTGTCCTCTGGTCTCAGCCGCTCTTGGAGGACATCCCGACACGTAGGCGATGAAAACAGCCCCGAGCAACCAGTTTGGGTACAGAGGAGCCCCGTTGGCAGGGCACGTCGCCGGGGCTTATAGGACCTGCTTCTCAGGTTGGGAACCAGTATGGAAATCCACAGAAGCAGATGAGCTCCAGTCTGTTTCAGGCTGGGGAAGCCTGTCTAGACAGCTGGGTTTGGTCCCGGTCAGCTCTGGTCGGCTCAGGTCGGACATCTGCCCTCACGTGAGGGTTGAGGAGCAGGAGAAAGAAGGAGCATGGATGTGCAGAAAGCAGGGGGAGAAGCCCATCAAGGGGGCCACAGCAACCCCTGGCAGGCTGCAGGCGCAGGCAGCCATGGCGCTGGGGTTGCTGCGTGGCTTTCAGGGGGACGGCGGGAGGAGGCAGAGGACAGGGGCAGGCGCTGGGGGACACACAACGCCCCGTGGGCTCAGCGTCACCCCGAGGCACTGGCTGCGTGGCGGCCCTGAGCTCAGTGCTGCTCGCGGGAGAAGGAGGGCACGGGGTGTCATGGCCTCCCCGCAGTCCCAGGTCTGAGAGCCTGGGGGGAGCCGGGGGGCACTGAAGGGGGGACTTTGAGAGGGGACACGCGTGGTGGGGAAGAGAGGGGAGGCTGCGGGGGGTGACTGCGAGGGGACTTGAGGGGACGTTGAGAGGGGACGCTGTGAGGGGGACGTTGAGAGGGGACATCTGTGGCGGGACTGAGAGGGCAGATTGTGGGGGGTCACTGTGAGGGGACTGAGAGGGGACACGGTGAGGGGGACATTGAGAGGGGACATCTGCGTTGGGACTGAGAGGGGTGACCGGAGGGGACTGAGGGGGACTGGGAGGAGAAGCCACGGGGGACTGTGAGGGGAGGCAGCGGGGCTGCTGTGTAGGGACATT
>VZSF01007137.1:166100-267586 GCA_013398295.1 Chionis minor
AAGGATCCCTCCCGGAGCGTTTGGGCCTCCTCCAGTCGAAGTTACCGGGTGGGCCCCGTCCGCCAAGTACCGTCCCGGGCTATAAATAGCGGTTGGGAGAGACGGTGAAGGCCTTTTGGAGTTGATTTTTTTTCCTCTTCCCCCACCCCCCCTTCCCTTCGTCGTCGAGCGCTGCTTTTTGGGGGGGGTGAAGGGATGGAGGGATCCGCCTTGGCTCTGGTCTTGGGGAGGGGGGGATGCCGAGGTGAGAAGGGGGAGGGCAGGGAAGAAGGTGAACCCCCCCCCCCCCCAAAAAGCACCAACCGCACACCGCCTGCCCCGCTCNCCCCCCCCCCCCAGCAGAAGCACCGACCACCCTGCTGCTGTCCCTGCTCCTTAAAAACCCCCATATTCCCCCCCCCAACTAAAAGCCCTTTGCAGGCAAGCTCTTCCACCGTGCCCCGCTGCGTGCGAGACGCTACGGCATAAAAACTCCCTAGCAGCGTGATTAATATTTCGCTTTCTTTATCCTCCCACCTGTGACCCAGGTGTAAGACGCTCGGCTCGACCTGCTGGGAGGGTTTTTCCTTGAAAAAAACCTCCAATAATTGGCAGACGATTGTTTTTAAGTTGTGGGCTTGCTTGCGTGATGAAATGCCCAGCAGGCTGGCAGTCGCTGCGACTTGTCTGTGTGTCGCGTAGTGTCTTCGGCCTGCTTTTTTTTCAGTTGTAAGGGGGTTGTAGGTAACAAAACGCATCAAAATTTCTCATTTCCAGCAAGCGCGTGCCCGTTGTAAATACGTGTGTGCATAAGAGCATGTGTTCGTGTACTGACGTCTTTCAGTGTTCCAACTGTTTTAATCACTGAAGCAGTGGTTTTACAGGGACAAGAAGTGTGTTGGACTTGCATTTCTGTTTTCAGAGATTAATGAATCTTGTTGAAGGGACAGCGATAAGTTAATCGTGCTATGCCTGCTGTGTTTTTCTAGTCTGAAGAAATTATTACTATAATTGAGCTGATAAATTCTGTGGGTTTTTCCGTCTTGCTTAATCTGCGTTTGGTAATAGCTTATAGACACTTCAGTCCTTTTGGGGTTTGGTTTGTTTGGGTTTTTTTTAGTGGAATATTTTTCTTCTCAACCTACAAATAAATGCAACGCGCCACAAAGAAACTGTGTTGAGAGTAAGAATTGTCAGAGAATACCTAGGTGAGGTCTGGTGATTGAACTACGTTAATCCCTTTCGTGGAAGCGGCGGAATATTGTACGGAAGGCTGAGAAGCAGGTTGCTGTGAAATGCACCACAGTAACTCGGGGAAAGCACAGTTTTTCATTAATTCTTCAGCTAGGCATTTTAGACTCTGCTGGTAGCCAGTGGAAGATGTTTGAAGCAGTGTCTGTTGGTTTTGTTTTTTTTCTTTTCCTTTTTTTGAAGTTCACTTGGTCTGTTCTGGAATGCTTCAGTCATAATTACGTCCTGTTCAGCAAGTTCTCATGCGTCTCGGTGAGCACTGTGCCGTGCTAGATATGTAAACTCCAGCATCTGCATAAAGTTTTCGCGTGGCTGAGGGGGCCTTTGGTCACCAGGGACGGCAAACCCTAGGTTGTATTTTAAACAAGTAGGAGAGTGTCTGTAGTGTTCTGTTGTCATCCCCTGGTGTTCTTCAGGCAAAAATAACCTCTCTGCTTGAGAGTGCAGGTAATGTTTGTGCATGTAGAAGTGCTTTCTCCAAAAACAGTCTCTTTGAGCTTCATTGCTAGCGGCTAATGTTGCTTGTTTGAAAGATCAGTGAGCGTTTCTGCGCGTTGTAGCGGGCAGCACAAATAGTTTGAGGAGTGATGGCGATCGCCTCCCTGCTCCTGAACCTAAAAAGGGCTGCTCCCTCGCACCGAGGCTCAAATGAAAAAAGTTACATCGCAGCCTGGAAAGTTGCCTTGGTGGCCAGAGGTGCTTGGGCAGATGGTGCTTTGAGGCTCGCGCCCCGAACGAACAGCGGGAGTTGTGTGCTTGTGCTGGATAACTGAAGTGTAATTGCAGCCGTAAACCCGCGCCGGTTGATGCTGCAGCTTGCGTGAGTGGGACGGGACGTGCTGTAAAAGATGTTGCATTAGGCCCGGTTGTGCAGTTCTCTTGCTGCACAGTCAGGCCCCGAGCCTGCGAATGCCTGAAACTCAGCGTAGCGGTGCGGCGGAGGGCCTGATGGCAGGCCGGAACATTCGGCAGAAAGCAGCTGCTCATCCTTGCTTATATTTCGCTTTACACTTTGATGCGGTGATGTTAAGCTACTCCTTTTGTCAGGGTAAGTTTTAGCTGCCTTTAATCTTTTCTCATAAAAATAGCTCCTCGGCTTACCGGAGCAAAGTTTGTGCAATTGAAATTGGTCGTCTTACATTCTGAAAATGTGACCTTTTCTGGTAAACTTAAGCAGCTAAATCAAATGTCTGGTGTCAGAGAAGGGAGTAGAGATGAAAGGGTAACAGAAATGTGTGCTGTGACTGTTGTGAAGTTTCACGAATAGTCCCATTTTGCCCCGTGGCTCTTTGTGTCAATAAGGAAGGTTAAGGCTGTTCACTTCACTTGCCGTTGCTGTGTGGTATTGCATGAGCTGGCTCCTGTGGTAAAATGTCCATGGGAAAGATTTTTTTCCTTGTCTGGCCAGGTAGGAGTAGTGCTTTTGTCTAATTACCGCTTTATTAGATACACGGTATTTTTCATACCTAAGCATTTGTCTCCTCTATAACTGTTACAAGGCGTTCTCATTTACCGTGCTGCAAAGTAAACACAGGACTTGTACAAAAAGTAGAATCGCAGTAACTTTGGTCATGGCAGCGTATTCTTTTAACGTTGAGTGTCGTCATTGCTTTGTACGTTGCTGGCATTGGTCTTTCAGCAGAATATACAGTGAACTGGCAGCGTTCCCAAGCTGGTCTTGGTCTGAAGGTTGTGAAAAACGTGGTTGAATGGAGTGGCAGCAGAGCTGACATTCTTCAGGTGCCCCTTCGCTGTGGTTCTGCAGGGAGCTCAGCGGTGGTCTGCGGTGCCTTGCAAGGAATGCCTCTGCATTTGTTACCTACCCTGCAGCCTCCTGCTCCGCTATGCCGCTTCCACAAACGACAGATCGTAATTTGGGCTGAAGCAGAATGTGTTAGCATCTCAGTGCCCGTGTTTTAAAACTGGCGAAAGACTGGCCTCATCGCACGTTCCTTTGTACGTGCCGAGATAAGTAGATCTCTGGCTAACTCCCAGCGGGCTACGGAGCTTTGCAGAAGGGAGTTTGTGTCGATTCGCGGCCTGATTTGATCTTAACCCTCCTGCCAAAACACAGATAGGTGTATTTTGGTGGATTGGGTTTTTAGTTTTAAAAGAGGTGGGCTACCTTTAAAACAAAGTAGCTTAAGGTGAGACAGCGCAGCTTTCTAAGCTTATGTTCACGTACTTAGCTGAGACTTCGGGTGGACTGACGTCTCGGTGATCTAAAACCAGATTTTGTTTGTGCAGGTGAAAGCATTTGTATGTATGTTTTAGAAGGGTCCATTCCTGCATAGTTGAAAAGTTTTATGGAAGCCTCTTTAGTCGGTCTGCTCTTGTGTCATATGATGTGTGCAAAACTTTTGTGTCATTTGTACACTGTGATAGGAAGAATCGCTTTTATACACGTGCTTTCTCCATCTCTCCCTGGAATAAGGAAAAGGGTAATTCCATTAAGTGAATAGATTTAGGTTTATAAGCAGAAAACTGGGGGAAGAAATGCTTCTTCTGGAAAGATGTAGGTGAAGGAGTGCGTGTAGTTGTAATTATTTTAGGCGAATGTCCTTTGCTTCGTGGTACTTGCAGCATAACTAGCTGGGATGGGAAGAAATGCAGTGTGATATTTTATGGCTGTATTGTTTCTTAAGACATACATGTACGTGTATTGGTGGGAGTGATGGGTGGGATATGATGATGCGAAACAAAAGTGTTTACTTGGAGCTGTGTTAAGTTTGATACAGGCTGGAAATTTTTTTATTCTTTTTTTTGCACCTTAAGTGACTGACCTGCATAACTTTATGCCTGCAGTTGTAATCTGGGACAGGAGATCTGTCAGATTAGAAATTGGTTCATTTATTGAGAGCCTAGCGCAGCTTATTCTTCCCGATTCATGAAGCATTGCTGATAGCAGGTTATTACATACTTTCTCATTTTTTCGGGTTTTTTTATAGACTTCTCCAAGGAGTTTGACGCTTAACATCTGTGTGAGATGAAAAGTTGAGCAGATGATCTGGCAGCCTGATTTTATATGTCAGATGACAGTCCTATAGTTGTGCCCCTTCCTCTCTTGAAAGTCATACTTTGAGTGACAATTGCATAGGTACTTGGGAGTTTATCAAATTGATTCCCTTTCCCCCTTGTCATGACTTAAAATTAACGTTGTAAATGCTGTCTTGTGCTGTGGCATCGAGCTCCTGGAGAAGCCCTGCCAACAGCAGGCAGGAATAAAGACTCTGCTCGGGGGGTCAGTCTTTGTTGTACCCCAGAGATCTCTTGATAGCTTGTGAAACGATTCCCAGTTTTCTGCTGCAGATTATTCACTTTCTATTCTGGCTGAACGTTCCTTGGAGTCATAGTCCAGTGCCATTAATTATTTCTGCAACAACACGCTGCGTTTCGCTATTACATCTGCAACTTCGTGTTAAAAAAAAAATCCACCTATTCTTGGTGTTTATTTTTTATTAGAGACTTTGCTCTCTGTTGTTACCTGCTGATGGAGAAGAACATTAATAAAAAGCTCACTCTGTTAGCAAAATACTGCAGGTTGATATGAAATCGGGGTGGAAGGAGTAGTTGAAAAACAGGATTTGAAAAAAATCTGGGGTTTGTTCTTATACGATGAAAAAGCATGTGGGATAGCTTAGAAATCTGACACTTCCATCCTAATTTGGTTTACACTTTCAAGAATTTTTGCTTTGTAAATCTTCCTTTTAACATATGTTATGTTTTCCATCTGTCTTCTCAGATGTCTATGATACAGAGAGAACCTAAATCTTTTATTTGGAAAACTCTCTTTAATAGAGATGTCTCAACAAATACTATCAAGTGTTGTGCAGAACCATAGTGTGAATCAAAAGCAAACTGAAACTTCTCTTATCACTGGTAATTCGCAATCATAACTCGGAATCTATATCTCTTATTGCGTACTCTTCAAAAGCTTTGCTTCATCTTGCTTTTTCTCTTACTCACCACCATTGAGAAATAAGGATCTTATTTGGAACATTGGATAAATACAGTGACTTTGGCTTGCAATAACTTCATCTGTGTATCTGTATATTTTTATTTATACATACGTAGGTCTGTAGAATAATCTCCTACTTCTGAGGGTTGTCTTTAATGCTGTGGGAAGGAAATTCCTCAGGAAGACAGCGCTGTCAAAATGAGTTGCTCTTTCTAGGTGACGTGCCTCCCAATCTCTCAGGTAGATGTTACTTCACGGCTGCTGTCGTGGCAGCAGGACATCGGAGGCAGACATCGGAGCTGGCTGCTTTCTGTTGCACAGGGAGAAGGGAAATGGAATATTAGATCCCAACCCCTGTCTGTGTGTGTCACACCTGAAGAGCACAAGCTTCTCTCTCGCTCTGCCCGACTTTACCGTGGTCGGTACTTTGATAGCTGTTTTAGTGGGTGTTGTTGATGACATCGCTTCTGCGTCATCTCCTGTGTAGTTTCATTTAATGCAGCAAAGAAACGTGGAAATTACCAAGAGACTTGAATTCGGTAAGTACTGAATGTAAATCTGTTTTGTAGTAGCTGTGAAGTTTTTTCCTAAGGTTCATAAACTCCTTTAAGGAAAGTATTAATGAGAATGATTCAGAACAGCCTCATCTCACTGAAATTAATGCTTTAAAGTAAAATAGATGTGTGGGGGCATTGGTTTTGTGTGGGGGCATTGGTTTTTCTGTATTCAGTCAGTTGGTAAGCTTTTTTTTTTTTTAGAGTGAAATTTTAAAAAAACATTTGCTTCCTTGTGCACGTTTGGTTTATTTTGTGTTATGCGTTCTCGCGTAGCTGAACTTGAGTTGCCAAGCAAATGACCCTTCACTTACAATTTAGTATCAGAAATAGGGAAGAAAAAGTGGCATTAAAACAATTAGAATAGAAACACGCTTTTTGCAGCTACTACACATCATAAAGGAGACACAAAACTTGCCTGTTTCCTAGTAATCTTGTTTAACTTTTTTTTGTTTGTTTCCTAATATTGCTTCAGTACCTATTAATCACTGCTATTTTAGTCTTCGCAGAATAGGGTTGTTCTGTGCTTCCCTTACAGAAGGTGCATGAAGGTGGGACCTTTCAGAGAAGGACTTGTATAGCTGAAGGCAGTGTTTGAAGCAGCCCCAGTTCCAACTCGTTGCCTTCCAAGGCAATGCTGAGCACGGACTTCTTGCCACCGACGTTGTCAGTCGTCGTGGGGAGGATGGAGGACTGAACAATTTAAAATCTGAGATGCCTGGTGTCGACCTGTGTATTTATAAGAAGTCTGTGGCCAGAGAATGTCAGGGTTAAAGTTTGTTTGTCAAGATAATTCATGTCTCTGTAGGTTATCTGCTGATTTTTTTCCCAGATGTGCAGTGAGGGTGGCACAGCCGTAACGCGAAGCAGTGGATCTGTCAGTCGTGTGAACTAGCTGAAGGCATTCGCATGCAAACACTGTTTTGGTACAGACCATGCATTTCATGCAGCCCTAAGCAAATGCCCGCTATTAATTACCAGATGCTCAGATGAATCCTCTTTAAAGGGTCATCCCGAACTTAAATGTTTTGTCAGCTGTTAAAATAGGCCAACAGAAAAGAAGTGTGTGTTTGTGATAGGATGAGAAAGGAGATCTCGCTTCTGTTAATGTGCTCCAAGAACCCTAAAATATTTAATCTTCATCAGGATGGTCTTGTGATTGAGAACTTGATGTTACCAGTGTGGTGGTCTCCCAGTGTACAGGCAGGTTGCTCGCCTCCTCTTCCTTCTGTCCAGATTTCTGCTCTTAGGGCAAAGTAAGTTATTGAGGCCTTTTGGTCAGTAGGTGCGTGTAGCCTGGTTGCCACATGCGATGTGACAATAGTCATGTTCGTGTTGTTGATGCTACTGGGTAGGATTTAAAGTTACTCGCAAGAGCAGACACAGCAATCGTGTCAAAACGGCGAAAATGCCTTGGGAAACAATTAAGAGGAAGAAAGGTTATGGAGAGGTTCTGTAGGAGCAGAGGAAAGCAAAGTCGATCCACTGTTTGCCATCTGATGCTTCTGAGGCCAGACCAGAGTGAGTGCTCTTGTTGGGCTGCTTCTGCCACATGTTTTGGGGGTTATTTTGGTTTTATTCCCCTCTGGCATCTGGGAAGAGATGAGACAGTAGCTTCTGATCTGAATGTATTTTTCATATTTCTTTCTCTCTATTAACCAGGTGCATTTAGTGGGCTCTTATATACAGTTTTGTTTTGTAATAGAGGAACATTCAAGTATTCTGTGATTATTATTTTTAGATTTTTTTTTTTCCTTACTACCTTAAGGAAAGGTAGTAGAAGTAGACAAAACAGTGGCTATTTGTGAAAGAAGTCGGTATCTTTATTTTTTCCGGACCTTCAGCACAGATTGTATTTTCATTATGAGCACAGCAAAAGAGAGCTGGCGGAGGCAATTTGGATAAGTACAGTAGCGAGAAACTTGAGGTTATGACATTGTGATACACAACATGCAAGTGGAAAGAGAGGCTAGGAACTAAACTCAGCATAATCAAGGAAGGATCTCAGTTTATACTGTTCTCTTTTCAGGGAGGTGAGAAAGAAGCTGCGGGGAGAACGGTTGGCGTTTCCTCTGTCAGGGAGTTGTTGTTATCACACACACATTAGCTGTGGTATAGGGGATATAGATACGCGCGTTTTCCCCATCCTGACTTGTACGTCTGCTGTTCAGGCTGGCGTCAGGAGCGTTTTTAAAACTGAATCAATAATACTGGTAGTATTGCAGTAGAGATTAGAAGAGAACTGATTCTTTTTCCCTTAGCTTCTTGATTTGTTTGTTCTGTGTAACGAGCTTCAGTTCTGAAAAGTCACCTAGTTGCTGAAGTCTTACAGAAATAGATTGGGGGAGATTTTTAGGAGCTGGAAGCCGCTTCAGTTTAAGATTAACTGGTTTCTGAGCTGATAGTGTCCCTTTTGGTTATTGAGGTGCACAAAATGGATCTAATTTAATTGGGTTTAGGAACTGTGTTGCTGCTTAGTTGCATGTCTGTACCCTGAATGGTATTCATCTTACGGAGAACCTCGCTTTGCCAGGAAGAAAGTTGCAAAGGAAGTTTGGTAGAACGAATGCCTCCCTCCTGGTCTCCCTATCCTGAAAATCCCTGCCGCAAGAAAGAAAGAGAAAGCAAGTGTGAAACCCATTTCCAGGAAAGACTAAAACGACTACAGATGGATCAGCTTCACTTCCGTCACTGGGAAGCTCATAGAAGAGCTGGAGTGAATTTAGGGAAGGGCTAGCAAGGAGGTCAGGGGGCTGGGCTGCCGACCTCCTGGTGTCCCTTCCAACCTGAGTGACTGTGAGCCTGTGATAGTATAGGCTGTGATAATCATTCTAATGAATTTCCTAGAGGCAGGCACCTGGAATGCCTAAAGGTGAGGCTTGTTTCTGTGTATCGATATATTTGAATTTTGACCAGTCCAGTGACTTGCGGATGAGGAAACCAGACTGTATTTCTTTCTCATCCCAAATGCAAGCAGTTTAAAAGCTTGGGCAGAAAGAAATTTAGGTAAAGATCCAAATGCAAGCCATAACTTGCTGGGACTCATCCAGATGCCTGCTATTGGATCTCTCCATTGGATTTCCTCCCTCACTCTCCTCCACCCAGCCTTTAGGGGTCTCTTTGGCCCAGCCGGGTCGTCGCTGGCTTTCTCAGACAGGTTGTTGAGCATCATGTTCTGAAGAAGTGACACTTCTGAAAGTCAAGGTCAGATGCATGTGAGTTTGCAATCTTTCCCTGTTTCTGGTTAGGTTAAGACGCTAATGTTAAGTTTCCTTACTGGAAATCTGATTTTTTCTATAAATGCATTGTTTAATTGCTCTAAAACGTTAAATGCACTAATTGTCTTTTATGAAACAATAAATTATAGAATCCTCAAACCTCGAAAGGAGTTTGGAATGGATGTGGTAACTGCTGACTGCACCGAACAGTATGGCTATTGAGTTGGGTTACCTGACATTGAATTTTAGGGAATGGCTGGAGCTCTGAACTGTTGAGGCTTTGTCTGCTGGGGTCTGGCATGATTGAAAGAAGCCTTACAAAACAAAATTGGGTTCACTGAAATGTGACAGCTATGTTGGCATGAAAGAAGGGCACGGTGAACATGCTGCTTGTGTACTGGGACTGCAGTGTGACTTCAGTGTCTGCTCCGTGGATGGGCAGTCAGAGTTTGGGACCGGAAAACTCCCAGTCGTGTTGCAAGTGGCGATTATGCTGTTAAAAAATGAAACTGAATTTGATAGTTTTCCTCCTGCTTGCTGTGTTTGAGATAATAAATCACTTAAAGAAATACCTTAAAATGATCCTCACCTCTCCAGACTGAGCTGAAGGGAAAAATATGGTGACATTGAAACAAGTTAATTGATTGAATATGTATATTAAGAAAGAGTCTCCTGATAAAAGTTGCAAGTAGCCAAGCAGGTGAAAATGTTCTGCCTGAGAATACAGTGCAGTTTTTTTCCTCTCGGAAAGAAACAACAGCTTTTTTTATTCTGCTTGCTGAAAGTTGTCCAGGAAGGGCAGAAAACTGTGACATTTAAGCTCATAAAACTGAAATTAGGAGAGAGCGTGTTTCAAGTGTGGTTATCGTCTACGTGTGAAAATAGCTGCTCAAAGAATGCAAAATCCTGAAATTGGAAAAGGAGCCCTTTGGAGAGAGTGGGGGTGTTGTAGCTGCCTGGTGCTTTTCCATCCCTTCCGAAAGTCACGTTATCTGTTCTTCAGCGCTCTGCTGTTAAGAGGCCGTTTGGTTTTATGTAACGGAGATCATGAAAGGTGTGAGGTTTAGGATCGGAAGTGCCGTGAGAGAGCCGAGACGCTATAAGGTGGATCTGCGCAGCCTTAGTCGGATCTACTGCTTTCGGAGCACTGAAATCAGATGTATGTGCCTTACTAGTTAAGGGAATCTGTCCTTTTTTAATATAAAGGCCTTTTTTCCTGTTCTGTTGCGTGCTAGATAAGCAGCGGGTTTGAGAGACGGAGCAGGTACAAAGCTCAGTAATTGGAGTGGGACTCCTCAGTGAGGTATTCTTTGAGCATTGCTTCAGATGACTATGTAATGGCAAAGGCATCTCTTGAGATTTTTTTTATTATTATTTTTATTTCTTCTCAGACTTTCGGTAGCTGCTGTTGACTTTAAGAAATAGTTGACACGCTGAGAATGAGGCCAATTATGTTCTTCTCGTGAGGGTGAGGGGACTGAGGTTACTTTTCATTTTGCTACCAGTAGAGATGGGCTGCGTGCACATTAAGGCACTTATTATGTATGTGGATGAATATATTTTTTTTATTTTTATAACTGCCAAAACAATATCTTATCTTTATGGATTTGTTGCAGACGTGCTCAAGTAGACTTTTGTTTTCTGTTGTATTTTATAGCTGTTGTAAAGTGTGCCTTGTGTTGATGTTTTTAACGTACAAAACACCAATTAAATATAAAAGCAGGAAGATTAATCATTGCCTGAACACTTAAATACAGAGTGAATTTTTACATCGCCACGGCGCTAAGCTGTTTACCTGCTTTTTTATTTTCCTGCTGGCAGAGCTGTGAACTTTCCATGCCTAGCCTTAACGTATAGCTTCCTCACAGGAGCATCTTAAGAGTGGTAGATTATTTTAGTTTTTAAGAGGCAGTATTCCCAAATGCTTTCTTCACTCTTTTCATAAACTGCAAAAACATTTCTAGTCCTTGGCTCTGGCAGGGCTGTTAAGAGTCCAGCCAGCCAAACAAAAACATTTGAGCACTTACACTCCAACATCCCATTTTGAAATGCAGCTGGAAAAAAATATTATTCTTTTTTTAAGCCACGGCAATGTCTTCCCCCCTCTGTGTTTTATCGGTTCTCTGCTCCTGGCCACACGAGTGCACGCGCACGCACACAAATACATACCTTTTGTTCATGAGATATTAACAATTTGAGTGCAGGAGCTTGGAAAAACATGATTCATAGGCCAAACAGCTTGGCGTCGAAAACAGGCGATGGGGTTTTCATCAGAGGCAGGGTTAGAGACGGATGGCAGGTTAAAAATAGTGACATTTTGGAAGAAGGAAAGTAGAACTGAAACGTGCAGGAAGACACAGGGATTGCAGCACAGTGAGTGTCAAGTGGTGGTGCGGGAAAGAGGAGAGATGAAGTCATTGCCGGAAGGAGTGTAGTTGAAGATAACACCAGGAATTTCTGTAAAAGACAAGCTGAAGAGGTGAACTAGACAGCTGAAGGGAAAAAGCAGCAAGTAACAGAAAAATTAAAGATGCTTTACTGAAGTCAGCTAACAAAAATGTTAGTTACTTCCCTGCTTGAAAGGGAATAGATCTGTTCCTGAGCTGTGGTGTATGGTGTCATGGCCAACATCGTGCAAGCCTTGGGTGGGTTCTTCAGAGCTTATTGACTTCAGTAGACAATGATGACGAGATGTAGGCCCCTAAAGGCCATGCTGCTGCAAGTGCCTCAAACCAGGCAGAATTTAACATTTTTGTATATGTTTACTGTGATGGCCTATGTGATTCTCTGGTCATTGCAACACATCTGAAAATTTTTATTTGTTTTTTTTCAGTTAGGCTGACTTGGAAATTCAAATGCTGAGGAATCCCGTTGTATTTAAATGTACCGAGATGTGTCGGTAATGCATCCTAGCTTTGTGATACGGGTTACATCTTGTTTGGTTTTTGTTGTTTCTTTTCAGTACAGTTAGTGTGGTCCAGGCTGTCACTTGAACGATCTTATGCCACTTTTGCAACCTGAGCCTTGCATCAACGTTTTGTGGTTCAAGAGTGAATTAAACTTTAAAATAATGAAGTTTTGGTGGTGCCCTTCTTTCAAATATAACTTACGTTTGCTTTAACCTGGAAAAAATTTGGTTTGTCTGTTGCTCACTATGAGGGACTAAGGTTTTTCAGGGCTGGCTTTGGGGGGTGCAAAATTAAATTTTCACTTCTGTTACATTACAGTAAAAAGTGATTGGTTTAGATCACATTCTTGGACTGGAAAACTTTTCTGATGTGTGCAGCATGTTTGAATTCATCAACTGATGAATTCAGACTACTCTGATGAATTGAGGCTAGTCTGTTTACTTGTTTAATGTTACCGTCTGCACTTGTTCTTATGTCTTCAAATATATAACTTCTATTTTCACATGAAAGTACCTATATACAGTCAAGTAACTTTTGTTTCTAGTTGCATACTAAGTTAACGTTATTACACAGTCACTGCTTATGATGTGCAATAAAATATTTTTGTGAACTTGAGTTGATCCTTTTTTTAAAAACAAAAAAATAAAAAAAACAAAAGCCAAAACACCACTTTTTATCATTCTGAATGTTCCAGCCAGGCAGAACGGTTCCTTCAAGTGGCTTAATGAAGATGTGATTGATTTATTTTGCTCATCTGGAGAGTGCATGGGTTATCTTTGTCAATATTGGGCATGATAAATGAGGGCCGGGCACTTAAAGAGCAATTTGAGTTGAGCTGTTCAGGGATCAAGATGTGACTTGATGCAAGAGGCATTACAAGGAGAAAATGCTGAGTGCCTTTTGGGATCTTCTGAGGTAGCGGATCAAATTGATCCAGATTGATCAGATTGATACAAATCAATGACTAGAAACTGATATTGAACGTGTTTATAGGTGAGACTGGGATTAAACTACTATGGAATTAGGTGTCTTGATGAAGCTTTGAAGCCTAGCTGGCAGATGTTCTTTGGCCATGCGCAAACATAAATTGCAGGGTTGAGGTAGGATTGCTAGGTGAAATGCAGTGGCTTGGGATTACATAGGAGGTCAGAGAAGGTGATGTAATCGCTCTTTTGGGAGAGTAAATCAATAGGGAAAAAAATTGCTTGAAGTTTCTGCTGACTTCTTTTAGCCAAAATGAGAAATTTAGTAGTTAGATCATGGTATTCACGCCGCTTTAGCTGCTGAAGATTGGTAGACTGTTTGGTCAAACATCTTATGAAAAAAGCCCTACTTGCTGGCCAGTGTTCTACCCTGTGTGGTTGTGTGCTCAGTATGTGCCAGCGATGACGCTTTGTGAAAGGCTCTGGAGCTCATGTTGCGGGACCCTCGCTCGCTCGCTGGCAATATTGAGTCTTCGGTATAGATGTACCTTAATCGTGTCATTGTTTAGGACTAGTACAAAGTAGCCTGGATGAATATTTTAGTTACTTGTTTGTCATGTTTTTCTCACCTGTGTTTCTGTTTTAACTTGTAGATTTCGGATCTTTGTTTGACTTGGAAAATGATCTTCCTGATGAGCTGATCCCTAATGGCGAGTTGGGCCTTTTAAACAGCGGTGGGAACCTTGTTCCAGATGCGGCTTCCAAACACAAACAGCTTTCCGAACTTCTAAGGGGAGGCAGCGGCTCTTCCTTAAACCCAGGAATTGGAAATGTGAACTCAAACAGCCCTGTCCAGCAGGGAGTTGGTAGTCAAGTTCAAGGGCAGCCGAACAGTGCTAATATTGGTAATCTGGGTGCTATGGGTAAGAGCCCTTTAAACCAGGGAGACTCTTCTGCTTCAGGCCTGGCAAAGCAAGCAGCCAGCACCTCTGGACCTACCACACCTGCGTCACAAACTCTGAACTCTCAAGCACAAAAACAAGTGGGGATGGTGACGAGCAGCCCTGCAACATCACAGACTGGACCTGGAATATGTATGAATACTAATTTCAGTCAGACACACCAGAGCCTTCTCAACAGTAATTCTGGTCACAGTTTAATGAATCAGCCTCAGCAAGGACAAGGGCAGGTAATGAATGGATCTCTCGGGGCAGCTGGAAGAGGAAGGGGAGCAGGAATGCAATATTCTGCCCCTGCCATGCAGGGGAATGCAGGCAGTGTGCTGGCGGAGACTTTAACCCAAGTATCTCCACAGATGGCTGGTCACACCGGACTGAACACAGCACAGACAGGAGCAATGACTAAAGTATGTACCTTAATTTAATATATTCTATCTGTTGCACTTATTTTTTTCTCCATACAGGTGTTTAGAAAATGCAGTAGATTCTTTTCTGGAACAGAACTAAAGAATGCACTTTCTTGAGTCTGTAGTTACCTGTTTCCGCCACTGGTGATGTCGTGAAAGCAAGATAATTGAAACCATATTTCTCCTGTAATCAGAAATGAAAGCACTTGTTGAAAAACACATCCTTGAAGTTAAAAGTTGGATGGTATCTTAGCAGGGTGAATTAGAAAAAAAGTAGTGGAATCCTGCAAAAAGGAAGCAGATGATTACTTCTGCGTAGGATCTCACTTTAGCTGCCAGAGAACAATATCTCCTAAAGCGGTGTGAAAACTGCTGGAGAAATATTTGTAGATTGTAGGGGAGAGGTGTAGCAGTTGCTCCTCTTGTCCAGGACCGCTGTCAACAGCTGTGCAGTGAATGCGTTTCAAATACAGAGGAGCTGATCTGAAAACATCAAATTTCACATAAATTGCCAAGCTAATGCAAACTGTGTGAAAGAGAAGGGCAGTATCTAGGCAAGAAGTCTAATTCAGTGGCCTCTAGAGATTGCGAGAGGGAATATATGCACCGAAAAAAGTATCGGCCTCTGTCTTGGAGCACTATCCTGATCCCTGCTTGATCTAGTCATTGCTTTTTAGTTCTTCATTTTCCAGGTGTGAGCTTAGAGAAGTGTTCTGATTGCTGTTCCTCCCGTTTTTCAGCTGGCTAGCAGTGTGCCTCGTCTCTTGTCTGTGTTGCTTTGGTACAGTTCCTTCCTGAAATTTTGATGGCAAACCCACCGTGTTCTGTTAGGTAGAAAAAGATCTTTTTTTTTTTTTTCTCTGATCTTTTATCTATTCATACATCACCAGTTGTTATCATAGTAGTTTATTAACATGTAAATGTTAATTCATTGATGTGTTAGGAACTGTGGAAAAAATTGCATTGCCTGACATAAAAGTGTATGTCCTGTCCCCTGAAGAAATGCTGACATCTTTGTGGAGTACTGTGTAGTTAGTTCTAATTTTTTAAAATTAAAAATACATAAAAAGCTTTCTCTATGCAGTGAAGGGGATCCCTTTGGTTAAGGAAGAGTTGCTTGTGGTCTAAGTGAAGGTCATAGCACATGAAAGTGGATGTTGCTGTCTCCAGCCTCTGAATGGGCTAAACTTGTTGTGTGGAGTGAATTGGTCTGCACAGAAAGAAAATCGACTTATCTTTCAATTGTTTTTCTTTGAAATTTGTGAGAAGAGTGACAAATTCTAATTACAAGGCTTATTTCTATAAACTTAAAGATATCTAAGTTCTCCGGAGTAGATTTTTCCTAGCCACTATGCAGTTTTGTGGTGAAACTAAGGATTTTCTCTGTGAAGTAACTAAGTAGAATTACCCCAAAGCAAAGGGAGTTGCCTAAGGTCTTCGTCTGATGGAGTATGTATGAAGCAGGTGGGGGAGGTTCTGTGATGTCTCAGTTTATTTTAAACAAACCCACTCCTGATAAGGAATAGTCCAGCACTTGGACAAACTCAGTTTTTCACAGACTTCAGTCTCAACCTGATGCCAGTGGCACGGGTGACCTGGGCTTTCTCAGTTAGCATATGTTCAACAAGTAAAGTGAAAGTTAATTTGGCCAAGGAATATGTTGCAAAAGAACAGTGGAAGTGTCCCTGTTATGCAGATCGTTGGGTAGTCCATGTACGCAGTGCTGTGCTCAGCACTGGTGATGCATTGCCAAAAGATCAGGGCAAAATTACTGCTTTCAGAAGTCCTTAGACACAAAGTTGTTTGGAGAAACTGAAAAGGTAGGGCTGTTTAATGGCAGGCCATAAGTGATAAAATGGTGTTTCTGTGAAGGTGCTAGCACTTAAAACAAGACAGTTTTAAAAACTTGGCCAACTTAAAAAAATAGAAAATTTTGTGTTTTCCAAGGCTTCATCTCATGCTGAACAAGATGAAGCTTTAAAAGCATTGCATGGTGGGTTTCTTTTATAAAGTTTTTCTTCCTTTATGTCTTAATTTTCTCTGAGTAAGAGACCAAATGAGCTCAGTATTTTGTGTTTCCATTTTGGAACAAATTACTTTCTCCCTGATTTTAGACAACCAGAAGCATTCTCTGTTTTTGCCGTTCTCTTTAATAGGCATTTGAGGATTGGAATCCTCTTCCAGTCTTTTCCCACCCCCAGTTTATTGTCGTAATAGGGTTATCAACTGTGATTGTGCCTTAGCTTTTTCTCTTCTTGATGCTCCAGTTGTGACGAAAGCTTTTAAGAAAAGTAAAGAAACATTTCAGTGAGTTTGTCAGTTCCTCTAAAACTGCAATTGCTACTGAAAGAGAATGTGGGTTAGGCTGGGTTTTTTTCACCTCCTGTTCCCTGATGTTTACTGCTTAATATACACAACTTAAAAGATTTAAAGAGCAGCAATAAAAGTGGTGATGCAGCTGATCTACCTAATAGTGGATGTACCTGACTTGACTAAACGGCTTAAAATGTAGCTGCTATCAGGCTTGAAGGAACTGTATCGAGGCTGGAGGCGAATTCTCTGGGTGGTGACTGTAGCGCTGTGTCCTAAGGGAAAGAAGGAGGTGTGAAATACAAGTGCAGGGGGAAAAAAAAAATCTAAAAGAACTTTTTAAACCAAGATTTTGTCATTATGTTTCCCATAAGTGACGTGCATCACTGATTAACATTCAAGTATGGCTCAGAAGCCCATTTTTCTTGACTCGGTGGGCAGCATGTAGCACTCGTGACCTTCTATGGCTTGGGACCTTTCTTGGGCAAGACCTTGCTTCCTTGATGGTTTGTTATAATCCTTTTTTAGTAAATGACCGATGAAGGAAAGTCCATTGCTGCTTCCGTTTTTCTTTCTTGTGGTATGTTTTTATACGCATTCTTTCTAGTAAGAGAAAAAGGATGAAAGAAAAAAAAAAAGTAAGCCAGAATCTGATCCTTTCACCTGCTCTTGGAAATAACTGGGATTCATTTAATCTGGAGCATCGTAAGCCAATAAAATATTGTTACTTTTGAGCTGGACTTGCCATTAAGGTAGCTCTTAAAGGAATGAAAAGTACACCAGAAATGACCATGGCAACTCAAACTCATGATCACCTGCTTGCGTAAGGCGAAGGTGGCAGATAAACCTTACCCCTAACCAATCGAAAAGGGATTGAGAAATAGCCGATTCTCGGTGTCAGAGGGCCTTAAGGTGCTGACATCAAGACAAATGTTCTTCCATTGGTAGGAAAAGATTAAGGCAAAATATTTCCTCAATCTATAGAGACGTGAGCAGAGGGTTTAATGGATTTCATGTGATCCTCCAGAAGAAGCAACTTGTCGATACAAGTTAAACAATAGCTTTTAAAGTCATAGTCATATTGTCTTGGGAGTATGTAACATGTTTTTGATAGCCTAGAATGTTTTTGGAAATAGGGAGTAGAGTAGCCCCCAAGAAGGTTTTGTGAATTTAAAGACAGAACAACTTACTATAGTGAGGATTTGAGTTCTTCATTGGCCATGGCTGTGGAATTTGCATGCTCAGATTTATTTAGAGTTCCTGCTTTGTGATTTATTTTTTTTTTTGACTTGTCTGAGATCCTCTGGAAACCTTTGAGGAAACCTCTTCTCTGTGTTGCTGGATATATATCTGCTCCATTCACTGCCAGACTCCTTTCCTGTAACAGTTTTGCTTGTAACCATGGCATTGTGGTCCTATTTTCTTGGACAACGCTACAAAGATAGTTTTCATTTGACTGGGTTGAAGTTCCTTAAGAAGTCTGCTTAAAAGAGCAGAAGGATTCTTCTTTGAACAATTATCACTTGGTGGGAGTAGAGGATCAGATTATCTTGGCCAGTAATTTCCAGTTGTAGCAGAATGGTCCTTTTGTGTTGCACCATGGGTTTTTTTATAAAGTCCATTAAGTCCAAAAAACGTGTTCAAACCATCTAGAAAATCTTTATAAACTAGAGTTGTGTAAGATTGTTGGTGGTCAGGCACTTTAAGCAGTGGCAGAACTAAGCAGATGGTCTATTGCTTCCATAGAAATGAGTGCTCCATTGCAAGCACGCTCCGTTCCTGGTGCTCTCCCGTTGCTGTGGGAGTTCATCTTTTCCAAATGAAGGAGATGAAGCCCCTGTCTAGTTCATTGTGGCTGGCAGCTGCAGCATAAAGTTGTGTTTCTGTAGATCAGGTGTTACACAGTAGCTTTCTGAGATGCATTCCCCTCATCCCAATACTGCTGTCAAAGCTTGTGGAAAATCAGAAGATGATTTTGGGAAGTTCCTATTTATTTTGTACTGTTCTCAAACTTCCTTTTTGCACTCTGTTAAGAGTTTTGGACAGTGATTCACTAATTGGTACTTCTGCTGTTTCCCTTAAGATGCAGTGAAGTCCCATTGAGATGAGTAGCACTCTTGAGTGTTTTCTTTTTCATGTGTTTCCAAGGTGTAACGCCTCCTTGTACAGTTCTGTAAAAGGAATCGCCTTTTCTTCAGTGATTTCAAAGCCGTATCTCTCAAATAAAGATATGCTGGTAGCCGGCAGCAGAAACATGGGGAAAAAATCCTGGAGTTGTGTGTGGCGGCTGATCTCGACAAGCCATTGATTTTAACCTGCAGTGAACCGCACCTTGCTAGGGGTTCCTTTCAGAGTGGTTTTCTCTGTAGGACTCATGAACCCACCTTAAGGTTAGTTTTCTTACTGAAAGGTGCATTTTAATGAAGCATGTTATTGGGCTCTGTATGCCCCGTAAAAGGATGTAATTGTTTGGTCAGATCTTAGTCTGAGTCTACAAAGAGATCAGGAGAAAATGGTTGTTTATTTTCATACCTAGGTGTGAGGATTACGACGTTACAGGTTTTTTGTAAAATGCCTTTTCAAGATTGTAGAATTTAACTAACCTCATTCTACATATTTTGAAAACTCTAAAGGAAAATGCTTGCATTGATACAAGCTAGAACCTGCCTGGCAGGGAGGAGCTGATAGAAAAGCTGTTCTGGCTGGCAGATCTTCCAATGTAGTATTTCAGGAAATGATCTGGTAGTAATGACTTTAGATACAGAGGTCAAAGTTCTGTGTGCAAATGATGAGTTTTGCTTACTTGTGCATTTATGTATTTAATGGGAAGTTGGTACCTGTAGTAGGATTGGCACCAAAATCTTACAGGTTCAAATTATCCCTAACTGCAAAACCAGACCTAATGTGCTGGATTTCTGCATATAAATTCTGAGCAATCTCTTCTCTTAACTGTATCGGCCTAATCAATTTGAATACTGCATGTTTTCAACTTCGTTTTGGTCAAAATAGCCACATGGCAGTGCATGTTACAACAGGGGAAGTTTTAGATTAAATAGGAGGAGGAACTCTTACCAGAAGTGAACTTCAGAAAACAGTGAAACCATTTTTCACATCTACCAAGAGAATAACCGGTTGTCTCTCTCTATGGTTGTGCTATAAAGGAACTGAATTCTGGGTTTGTTTTTTTTTTTTGTTTCTGGGCTGGGTGTGTATATAATACATGTGCCTTTGACAAGCACCTTCACAGTGTTGCTCCCTGTGGTTGTTCACTGAGTGGTGTTTTAGTGTTGAATAATAATCTCGAGTAAATTTAGTAAGAGAATGAACTACTCTAAAGAGCAAGAATTCTGACAGAAGCCTCCAGTTGTGTGTTTAGTTATGTTGCTTGACTCGGTGTTTGGAGGAATCTGTACGAAGGAAAATTTGTGGTGAGAAAAAATGAAGCAAACTATTTATTTGAATAGATCACCCAGTTGATACTGCTAAGTACCAGATTTAGATATGCTTGCTGATTGTGAATTAAGTCAGCTGAAGATGTTCGCATTCCTTTGCATTTCTGTGTGTTTTAGCAAACTGCTGGTGCTGTTTGTTTCTCTGGTGACTCTCAATCTGTCTGAATTGTTTTAACATGACTTGCAGTTAATTTGCTTCTCATCCTCTAAGTTGTCCGTGCGAGGCTGCCAAGCTGACTGTCTCCTAGCAGACCGTGCCTCTGGCAATCGCAAATAGCCAGGCCAAATCGTGTTCCAAATAATGCTGCTTCCCAGTTTCAGGGGACTCTTAATAATATTACAGACTTGACCGTAGTTGCTTGGTTCTCTGTTGAATAACGGTCACCAAAACAGCATTTTTACGGAGACATACGTGCTTTTATAATAATACAAACAGAAGAAGGATATAAATACATAGAAATGCAAAAGCAAAGCTCATTGACTCGTAGTAAAATTAAAATACCTGTAACGCAGTTTTGTTTTGAAACATGACCATGCAAAGTGGTACTCCACAGATGAGTTTTTACTCTGATACACTGAAGAGATTTGGTGACTTAAAAAGCTCGCTTACCGCAACTGTTACTCCTGGCACCTGAAATTGTTTCCTATTTCTAGTACGCGAGTTAAATTTCATTTGCAGTTGTGCAATGCCACTGAAGATCTTTGAGGAGATAGTCACTTGGTTCCTGTCTTCTGCTTCAGCGGGTGGCGGGGTTCGGTTTGGCCTTAGTGCTACAAGGCAAATGCTGCAAGAAGCGAAACAGCCTTCACAGAGACAGATCACAACTTGGTTTCCCCTCCTTCTGCTTCCAACTCCAGCAGTTAAAAAGCGCATCTCAGTTAACTTGCATTGGTTTATCATCCAGTTGACAAAAATGAAATGTTTATGGTATCTTTTCAGGGTAGAATTGTGGCGCTGTCTTCTACTGCGGTAGCACAATGCAAACGTTAAGGATTTTGTCCTTAAATCGTATTGGTTACCATCTTCAATTTTTTGTTCTTGCAGTGGGGTTTATTTCTAAATAGCGTATCTGAAAGAAGGGTTTGGAAGCGAACCTAATGGATCCTCCAGGTGTTTCTGGAAGCCACTGGTTAAAAGCAAGATTTCCAGCGTTGTTTCAGAAGGCTTATTAAAATGACAAACTTCCGAGTCCTTACTAACAGATGTGACTGAAATGATTTCTTTCTAGTTTTTAGGCTGTTTTCACGTGCCTTCCTGCTGCCGTTCTCAGTTTGGGGTGTTTTTTTGATACACAGGTAAAAAAAGCACTCGGATGTTGAGAAGGGAGGAAAACCGGCCAACTTAAATGTCGGTGTGTAGAAGTTACAAAATGCCTGGTTACTTCAGTCAGAAGGAAATGTCTTTGTTATAGTAATCCTCCTAGTAGAATGCGATCATGCATATAGCTACTATTGCCGTGCCTATAGATACTAGTGCACAGGAGCATTTCTGATGACAAAACCTGTTAGCAAGTCTCAAAACTTCTCCTTACTTAAAAGATAAACTCAGTATTTGTACTTGACAGTGAGCTGTGATTATATTGGAATGCTGTAATTGGAAGTACATACAGAAATGTGTCAAAGCACCCGGTACTATGGGCTGAAAACTAAATGCTGGTGGCCTCTTTCCTTAGGAAAAAAGGCATTGCAGGAAAGTTTGAAAATTGCATGTAGCATGATAACCCCGTGCCAACCTAGCTAAGGAACGGATCTGCAGTGGAGGAGCAGGGAGAGGAGGCGATTTCCCGTCTGTGGCTTCCACGCGTGAAAGTACAGATGGGACAGGTTCTACCCTCAGACAAAAAATAACATTATGTTTGAAAGTTGCACTTTAGAATTTTGAAATCCCCTCACTTGGCTAGGGGCTTGAAATAGCTTGAAGAGGCTACACAGAGCCTGCCCAAGTCTCCTTTGCAGGCAGGCTATTTTTCACCTTTATTTAAAGATTAACTTTTAAAGTAGACAAGATGTTTCAATACACACTTTCCCCCCACATCTCAAAAAAAATCCTGAATTCTCAGTACTGCATTTGCTAGCTTACTTTGCAGGGCTGAGTATAAGTATGGCATAATATAATAGCTTTTTCCTTTCTTTTTGTGAATGTTCGGAGGAAATACCTGTTAGTTTTTGTTTGGAAGCCTGAGTCCATTTGTGTGTGGTGGCATCAATAGACAATTTGACTGCTGCACCTTTGTCCATCGGCCGTGAATCACCCTTACTCATTTCTCCTCCCCACCCTCCTCCTTCTTGCCACTACAGTAGAGAATATTTAGTCCAGAAATTGCCCTGACTGGGGAGGGATGTAGCATGCCAAGTTTATTGTTTGTGTCTCAACTCTTTATGTGTAATCCCAGCAAGGAGTTTAATTCTAAAACCAGAAATACTTTGCAGAATTGAGATTTAGACGAGTGAAGACTTCAGATGCTTTTTGAACTCCTGATGCTACAAGAACTACCTCTAAGTAGCTTCTGGAAGTGTTAATACTTAAATGTTCTAAAGATGCTCGAGCCCCAAAGTGGTAGTTGTATTCTTTGATTCGTGTACGTGTGAATCTGCTTTAGATTTGGCAAATAAGCAGCATACTGTGCCATAAAAGGGGTTCAGTAGCGCCTTTGTTTTAGAATGAATCATAATGAAAATAGAACACATTAAATATAGGAACATCCTTGCCAAAAGGACCTGTCTATGAAATGGACTATGAGAAGAGAGTAGTAAATAGATTAATTAGCAGTCTGTGAGAGATGCTGCTGTTTTGGGGCAGAAAGGTTTTATGTTTTCAGAGGGACTGCAGCATAATGCTGTCCTATCTGTAGGGTGGAGGGGTTTGTTTGTTTGTTTTAAAGGGGATTTTAAAAAACAAACAAATAAAACCCAAGTGCCCTTGGAAACTTCTGGGAAATTGACTAAAAGAAACTAACTACCTTTACTGTGGGAGGATCTTTGTACCCTAGAAACAGAAAAGTATTGGAACACCACGGGAAGAAGGGATTTCACTCTTGGAAGGAGGTGTATTTGTTGCCTTAATCTGATACTGAAATGTTAAAATACGTTTCCGGATAGCGCTGTGTGAGGCTGCTTTCAGTGAGAGGTGTGTGTGTATAGGCCTGCTTCCTTCACACCATTGGCACTAAGCATGTGCTTCAAGATGACCATCCTACCTTCTTTAAAATCCCGTTGAGAAGTCACTTGATAGCTTCACGTGAATTGTTAAATCTTTGCAGAGAGCCTGTTTCTACAGAAAGACTGGAGATTTCACAGTAACACTTCAAGTCAGTGTGGCATTTCAAAATAAATGTATTTGGCTCTTAAAGTTATTTAAAAATTATTTCAACAGTGTAAATTATTTATAGTTATGTTTCTCCTCAGTTACTGTTAATGGCAAGCTACAGTATTTTTGCTAAGTGGTTGTTTTGAGAAAGCTGTATTGATTTCTTTTTTTTTCTTTTAATGTATTTAATATAACCTCTCGTGTAAATTTGTTTCGTGTCTATTTGATTTTCTTCTCTCCCTCCCCACCCTGCCCACTTCTGGATTAAAATAGAATAATTACTTCTTTTAGAAGGACAGTGTGTCCACTTCTCCTTTATGATTCACGTCTGCCAAGAAAAGTACATACTGTAAAGAAAGGAAATGGAGTACCTCTTTTCATTATATTTTTGAGACATCTTTCCTCTTGCCGTTACTCTGTAGAGCTACTATTGCCTTTTCCCCCACCTCTGTAGAATATCATATCGCACACAGCTTGTGTCTGGCCAGCTTCTGGGAGATAAAGGGGAAAGAATCTTCTAAATAGTGCTACTGTTTTTCTTACCAAAACACTTGAACTAATTTTTTGGAGCATGACGTGCTCTCCTTTTACTTGGTTGTCTCCAGCCAACTATTGAGATTTCAGGACTGCTGAGGTGCCGGCAGACAAATCTGTAATTTCTTTTGTGGCCTGTTGGGTATATCTTGAAAGGCTGATATCTGCGCCACAGGAAAGAAAGGAAGAAGCCCGGACTTCATGTTGAGATTTGTTATTGGTTTAGAAACCTGCATTTAGCTTACTGGTGAAGTACAGCAATTGGGGGAGGACAGAGGTAATTTGAGTGTCTTTCAAAATCCTCTTTTTAAGTGTTGCTGAATTACTGTTTGTGTCCAAACTAGATTTTCTTGATGAAGCAAACCTTTGAAACGTCTTTACTTAATTGTGCGGTTCAGGTTAACTTTCTGTTCTTATATAGTAAGGATAGTTCTTGTTTATCTGAAGAAAGCCGCTTTTTCTGCTTGGCACTCATAAAAGCTCTTGAAGAAATTGGAATACATTGATCAATTGTGGCTAATTAGAGCTTTTAAGTTTTTATTTGCAGAGGTTACACTCATTACAAAGTAAGCCTTCTGAGCTTTATTTTTGGTTCACAAGTACAACAGTGACGTGCAGCGCACAAATTACTTTGATTCTTCCTATAGTATATTCCGTTGTATCAGCGCTCAGGCTTGTGCCATATTTTGGAGACATTTTCTTTCTTCAGGCATGTATACAGTGCAAGCATATGNATTTTAAAAGGGGAACAAATTTTTTTTTTTTCCCCCCCCCCCCCCCCGAAAGGTTAATTTCTGGTTAATGTATTAAAGGAGTTTGTTCTTTATATATCCAGTCATTTGTGAAGAGCGTTTTCTCATGAAATTCTGTGTTTTGTATTTCAGTAATTACACGGAAATGTTTGAACATTTTTTTTAAGTGGTCTTGTTACCATTGAATACTTAAATTTGTCTTTGACCTCTGTGAAGAGAATTTCAATTCTTATTACAAGTGGTAATAAAACACCTGGCTTCCTCCTAATGGGATTTTTTTAAATTTTATTTCTAGCTTTACACAATCTTTCATCCTGTAATAAAGGATGAAGTAAATTACAATTATTCCTGGGCATTTGAGTATTTTTCTGTGAGTTAGTTTACTACTGAAGAGCGAGGCACTCTAAATACTTCCTGAATCTGTTGCGGCAGGCTTTTGTGACAGCAGTGAGCTTGAAGAGGTAGGAGAGTGGCGGCTTTCAGCACAAGATGGGCTTCCTCTCAACGCTGCTAGCCAGATCCGGATTTAATTCTCAAAACTCACTCTTGAAATGTTACTTTTCTAAAGGCATTCTTCTTACTGACTTTAAAATTGAATATTTTTAGATTAGTATTCTTGTCAAATTGCCCGATCTGCAGATTGGTTTAGGTGAGGAGCTCTCACCTCAGCTGAGATAATAGCATTGCCACCATTCTTGCACTGAAACTGAAGTTACTTTTTTTTTTTTTGGTAACGTCACTGGCTTTCTGCCATAAAATGATTAATCTTTTCCTTGCTTCTCCATCTGTCTCTCTGGCATATACATACCAAGCACCATGGTGACTTTCCTTTGGAACACGTTACTATAGGATGAAATAGTAATTAGTAGAGACTTACTTTTTTTTTGTCAGTAAACAGATACAAGATGATGCCAACATAGTAAAGAAAGCCTGTCTTTCCCACTTCACAAATGAACATAAATTCCTAATGGACCTATCTTTTACACTTCTCCCAGAGCCTTAATCGGTTAGATGGACCTTGCTTCATGTTAGAGATTTGTGTTTCATACCAGAGGGAGATAAGAGTCCAAAGTGCGAAGTCCTCGGCGTGTGCCTGGCTGGAAAGCTGCTCTTTTGTACCGAGCCCTCAAGCAGAGTGGCTGATCGGGGTGGTGGCAATAGCACACAGGGACTGAGGAGGGATTAACTCCAGGTGGTTGATGCCAGATCATAGTAGCAGCGAAACTTGTGTGTGTTCAACTCACCTGGGACCTGGCGGTGAAGCGGTGCAGATGGCAAAGCATTGGGCTCTGTCTCTCTTGGAGTTACCATGCTGGAAAACAGAAATAAGCCTTTTGAAAGCAGTTGTGTCCTCTTTCACCGTTGCTTACGAACAGTATGAAAAGCAGCTGTATTGTCTATCAGTCTGAATTTCTGATGTTCCTCTGTTACTTAGAGCAGATCTACTCTGTCACTCGCAGTACTTTGTATACTTTAATTGATAACTTCTGAACATCTGAGACATCCAACTGCTCAATTTCCTTGTCTTGAGAGAAAGATAAGAAAGATCAAAAGGAAGAAAATTAAAATTACTTAAGCCAGGCGAGGTGGCACGCTTCTTGGTAGCAAAAACGTTTCAATGGATGAGAAGAGAGAAGGGACACAAAATGTTGAGCTTTTTAACCAAGTTGCATGTTGAAAGCCCAGATTGGAAGTAGGTGTAGTAATTTGACAGATGATTTGAAGGCTTAATCCAGTAATGGAGTATTACGACCCAGTAAAGCGACTGGGTTTGGTGAGGCCCATAAAAGAGGAAAGTAAAGGGTGCATGGGATTGCAGAACTTGGTGGCAGCACGTACAGAAGAAGTTCTGAGTCATCCCTGTCCTGGCATGGTTTACAACAGTGAGAGCTTGGAGGCAGGAGCAATATACCATTTCTCTGTGCCCAATCATTCTCTTCGTGCTGAATCCAAAGGATGATCTGTGGGTCTTAGTGGGAAGTGCAGAATTTCCGTTTCATGCCAACTTGTTCCTTTTAGGGGAAGGGAAAAAAAAAAGTGTCCCTAACACATTGGTGATGTAGTAAGGGATTTTGGATGAAGCATGTGAGATACTGAGTAGCAGCGGCTCTAGAAGGGTTGGATTATTTATGCGCCATTGCTCTGTCAACCTAAGGCTATTGATTATGGTATAACCCTGATGTCACAGCTCAGGCTTTCAGCAAATGGAATTATAGCTTACAGGTAGCTTTGGAGAGGTGGAACTGGCTATTGTCTCCTCAGCATTTGGCATTTTTTTATGTGGTCTTGTTGCCTTGGAATACTTAAATTGGTCCTTGACCTCTGTGAAATGCGATTCACAGTAGGATGTTTCAGTGATAGAACGGGAGGAAGTAGGGGGAAAGTCCTTCCTTGCAAATACAAAGGATTTAGCAGAAAGCAGTAGTGAGTGACAAAGACTTTACTAGAGCATTGCCTACTGTTAAACCTGCAAGCTCTCACTTGCAGCTCTTCAGCACTACTGTTAGTTTGTGAAGATCCAGCCTTTTATCAACACAGATCATATCTACGATGTCTCTGCACTCTCTCCTTTCCTTAATTAAGACATACGTGTTCTTTTCTCTGAAATAATTTAAATTATTAATCTAGAGCTCACAGTGAAATTGATTTTAGCTTTTGTACCGTAGACTGAGTCCAGAATAATATAAGGGTAGCGGGTGGCTCACTGAAAGTTTGTCTTTGTGTCTTCCTCCTGTAACTCTTTTGTCAGATTCAGAGGTACGGGGACAGTTCAGTGGGGGAAAAAAGCTCTGACCTTCCTATTTTTCTGTTGCTGAAACACACGTGAGAGTGGCATAACCAGTAGATTGGCTGTGTATCCTCGGGCTGTCGCTGTGGAGGGTGTAGTTCTTCACAGCACCCCTCCTCAGGGGTCTCCGAAACCATTTCCTAGCATGCTCTCTGCTCCCTCCCATGTCCTCAGATAATCTTCCCGAGGTGCTGACAGGTCCAGGCTGGCCACGCCGGTGGCTCATTCAGAGCCCTGGATAAACACAGTGGGTAATGGCAGAGGGCTTTGTGCCTTTTCTTCCTGGAGATATTAATCGGAGTGTCATCTACCCATCTATCTCTCTACTCAGCAATCTTAGGAACTTAATTATCTGTGAGAGCTTTAACAAAAAGAGGTCAAATTGACCAGCGATTTCCAAAGTGATTAGAGAAAAATTCATTTGAGGAAGGGGGAGGAGATGGGACACTGATTGTCACAGCACCATTGCTTAAGCCCAGTTTCCTTAGGATACCTAGCTAACAACATCACTGGTTTTGTGATCCGGCAGTCAGCGTCAGGCTGAAGAGGCAACTTAATTGCTGCCGGATTGAGTGAATGAATGAAATTGCCTTGCAGTCCAGCCTGTCTCTGATCTCGTGTCATTAGAAGAGCAATCTGATGTTGCGTGTAGCCGTGCTCAGTCTAACAGGGGTTCTGCAGTGCAGAGGAGGATACAGTGGTTTGATGCAGTTTTTGGCTCCTGTTCTGCACCTCTGCTTTCCTGGACTTTGGTACTTGCCTCTAGATTTGGTTAATGGACTTGGCAGCTTGGTCAAGGTCTTAGATCATTTTTACGTCCTGAGAGAACTTTTTCTTCTCACCTTTCTGTTTTGTCTCTAGACAAGCAGAAGGGAAATTCCAATTCCCTTTCTATTACTAGGTTATATTTTATAAAGAATTATGCATATAAAAATGACGGTGATACAAAGTCAGACATGATACCTCTGATTATAGGTCTTACAGTTTTGTGAATTAATTCCTAGTGATGAGTAGAAGCACACACTATTTAGATAAAAGATTAATATAATCTTGAGAATTTCAGTGGTATTTGGTCACTTTTTTACTGATTTTTACTTTGAAGCTATAGAGCTTCAGCTCTTACCTGTTGATAGGTCTTTGCTAAATAGAAAATATTTGTGTTATCGCCTTTCTATTCCCAAAATTGGTACTTTAGGATCGTTTCAGTCCTTAATAAGATAAGCAAATTAATAAGCTTAAAAGAGTAAGCTAAATAAATTAGGCTGTTAGATTGCAGTTACTGTCTGTTGTGGCCATGCCTTTTAGTCCTGTAAATAGTTCTTGAGGCCTCTCTGAATCCTGTCATTATTATTTATCATTTATGAAGAACTAATGCAGCATGATCGTCGTCATTACAATAGTGTTCACATCAAGCCAAACGCATAAAGATGTCGCTTTACGCTTCCCCGGTCGTCTTTTCATACCTCCTCTTGCCATATCAAGAGCTCACATTTATTGTTCGAGCAATTCACAGATTCACAGCTTTCGAATTCCAGCCAGGCTCGTCTAGCTTGCTTCCTTTCTCTGTAGGACAGCTCTCTAGTTAAAAATCTAGTAGGTACTGAATTGAATATTAACAATAACTATTTTTAGTTTACAGGATTGGATCATAATCAGATTACTTCAGCCAGGCTTATTTTCCACCGTACCCACGCTGCTTTGAGTTCTTTGATTCTCATATCAACCTTCCAGTACTTTTTCTGCTGTCAGGCCAGTCCACATCTGGTGGTATTGCTTTGTTTTGTTTTTAAATACCTGTCCAGAATAACCTTCTTCCATTTTTGTACAGAAGAGTCAATGCTTCAAAACTTAATGAAAACCAACCTTTAATTTAGAGATAGTTTTGGGTTTGGTATTGTTTTGGGTTTTTTTCTGGACTAATCTGTCTGGACCAACTAATTTTAAAAAAATAAATTATAATATTAACTTTATGTCAGCAGCAGTAGTGCAAGATACAAAACCAGGAGTGTTGTCAGAGGTAGGTGCTGGTCCTTGGCATGTGCCTGCAAACGAGATTGCTTTCTCCTCTCTTGCAGGAAAACTGATAGTGAACTCAGTCGGTCCTGCCAGACCTTTTATTAGGTTTGGAAACCCTGGAGTGAAACGCGGGTTGAGGCAACAGAGGAGAGCTGAGTTTCCCAAAGGAAAATGAGTAGCAAGGAGCAGAGCTGTATACTGTTCTGTGGTTTATGACAACATAGAGGAATGGAAGCTAAAAAAGGGATTGTGAATAGGAAATTATGTGCTTGTAACAGTGAATGGGTTTTGCAGCGTGTTGTATTGGTTGTGTGTCCTGGGAGCCTCAGAGGAGTATCTGGTAATGAAGTAACTCTGCTTGAATGAGAGAACTGGCTGCAGTGGCAGAGGTGAAGGGACAGTTAATAAAAACTTGGAGTTAGCAGGAAGGGACAGGATTTATTTATGGCCTGGCTGCTTCGTGTACAAAAAGGGAGTAGCTCCTTGATGCTGGGCTAGAGGAAGAAGTGCTGTGGTAGGTCAGCATTGATAAAGATGGGACGAAAAGATTAAGCTTTAAAAATAGAAGAAACGGCATCGTATGAAGATCTAGTCAGGTATCCTTTTAATTAGATTGGTGGACTTCTCATTTCTGTCATTTCTGTCATATCAACTCTGAGTTGCACCATCAGATGAGGTATATAGATTTGGTCACAGACTTGATCTACAATATTTACGAAACTCCAGGAACTAGAGGAAACTGAATTGCTGTTCTGCTCTGAAAATAACTAAAAAGCAAAATACAGAGAAGTACCTCCCACACCTGCTGCTCAGAACATTGTGGTGTGAAGATGTCTTGTGTAGTCCAAGTCAGCTAAACAAAGGTTTGAAGTTTGTCTTTTCAGCTCAGAAGTTTGTACATTCCTCTGCTTGTGAGAGTAGAGTGAAATACCTTATTTCCTCTCCACACTGAGTAATAGATTCCAGTATCTTAGAGAGTTGCCATAGTGATAAAAAAAGGAACAAGATCTGTTTGTCTTTCTGGGATAGCAGAATTATTGAATTAAATGCATCCTTTCCATTAAAGGAGAGTAGTATTATCATATTTCTGAGAAGAACGGTTTTAGAGTAGAAATAATGTGTTTAAGCGGGTGTCCTGTCATCTTCAGGCACTTGTAGCTTTGACTTGTGGCTCTGTGATGGTTTATAGCATCTCCCCCATTGCCGTTGGTGGAACAGCTGCGTAGAAAACACTTCGCTTGTGGAAAAGTCTGCTTTACTCCATCCATCAGAAGTTGTTGCAGATGTGACCACAAAGAACCAGGCAAGAAGCAAGAGTTGCGCAAAATCATGCACATTTTAACACAGAACCATACGTATAAAACACAGGTTGCCAGAGGATGAGGTGGGATGAAGGGAGCCACCCGGGATGGAGTGCAGAGAAACGTGGCTGGTGGAAAATGGTGGTTGCGTCAGGGGCAGAAGAAAGGAGATGAGCTGACAGTTGGATGAACTACTAAGAGAGGAGGAGAAGGCGACAGGGGTGGGGGAGCATCCTTAAGCTTACAACAAAATGGGAGTGAACTACAATACAACCCAGGCTTTCTGAGAGCAGCTTTCTGCTTCTGTTGTAATGAAAATGCACCGGGCACCACGATATATTGAAGCTTGAGTAGCCCTGTGATAGATATCGCTGCCCGTTCATTGCAGGTGGAAAAAGAAACAACTCGCACTGGATTGCTTTTTGGTTTCATTCCTTTCAGGAAAGTAAATTTAGCAAACTTGAACCAAAATACCAGTCTTTGTGATGGCTCAGAGTTCCACATGAAAACGACCGTTCTTACCATCTTGCTAGCTCCTGTGTTCTCGCTGGTTTATCTTCTTTGATGACTTGTAATTACCTAGTAATCTTCCCCTCAACTACCTAATTTGGGATCAGAGTTCTGTTTCAGAAATATAAAAACAAAGGTCTTCTGAGTATCTGCCTTCCCCCGCCTGCCCCCTCATTTCACATAGGAAAAAACCTGGGGGCAGAGGCAGGAGCCGCAGCGTTTCGGCCTCCTGACTCGTTGGCTTCGGAGCTGCTGGTTTCAGTTTGCAGAATGAATAAGCAGTGTAAAATCTTTACTGTGTATACGCTCAATCGTCTCATTGTATTTGCCAGTTGTGTTTTTGAGATTTCAATTAGCAGCCGTGTAGATAAAGTTCTACAGAAGGAGTCACCTGATTTCGATGTTCAGATAATTAACCAGGAAATGCCAGTTAATGCCTTATGCGCTCAGACGTCTTTCAGTCTTCGATACGCAGGGGATCTGCCTGGTTCTTCCTTTCCTTCCCACCTCCCGTTTGTTGCCTGCCTGCTGGTGAGGAGCCTTGCTTTGCTGGAGTCCCTACCTGACCGCCTTGGCTGGAGGTGGATGCTGCTGGAATAAATGCCGAGCTGCTCCTCGGGTTCCCACTAACAGCTCTGAAACGCTCTGGGTCTTCATGCTGTTTGGCAGCAGGTTGTTCTGCCCCTAAAACTCCTCGTGGATCCCAGCCTTGGTTGAAAACCATTAGAAATAGATAAGAGTTCGTTAGAGCGCTTCTTGCGTTGTGTTGTTCGCCTCTCCTACTCTCTGGAAATCACAGTCCTGTTAATAAGGTTAACTCCTCTGAGACAAAACTGAGTTTAAAAAAACCCCGGAAACTACAAACATCTCTGAGCTTCAATAAACTAGTCTTGTGTATGGTCTCTCCTGATTTTTGTCTCTATATTTACTTCAGAGCTTGCCTGAAGAGAAATCTTTCCACCTTTTCAGTTTTGGGGTCTTCTTGTGAAGATGGACTTCAAACCAAAAAACCATCTTTGGCAGTTTGTTTCAGTGGCAGTAATTTCCAAAATTAAGTGTAGGTTAAAGGGCGTGTCTAATGTTTTACAATGTTATCAAAGTATCTGTTTTGTTGGGGTTTTTTTTTAAAGTACTAGACTGGTGTCGCTCTTCAGCCTGACATTCCTTTCACTTATTGAAGCGCAGCTTGAGACATTGAAATACCACGTGGCAGAGAGCAGGTTTAAAAAAATATGAGATTCCAAATAGAAGCTACTCTGCGTCCAGCTTGGTTTCAAAGACCAGCAAAGCATTTCTTAAAATTTCAATCAAATATATTACTTACTGACCACCAAGAAAAGCAAAAATTATATTCATCATATTAAACACTCAGTTTGGAAGAATTGAAAGGTTGCTTTGTTGTTGTACTGAGTTGTGATATGTTTAGTAATAAGGCCTGTTGAAAAGGAAGTATTAAAATATGATAAACCAACCACATGGTACCTGTTAGAATTGCAGTTCCTCGGTGTTTTTGGGATGTCCTAGTGGTTTAGAGTTTTAGCAAACTTGAAGTTGAATTTTCTGTTCTTTGTCTTTTGAGGCTGTAATGAGATTTGCAGTATTTTTCCTAAAAATCTGGTTTTATAAACATTTTTCCTTTTAATAAAAAAAATTTACTCTTTCCTGATAATGAAACGAGATGAAGAACACCTCTCTGTTTCTTTTGGAGCAAGAATTTAAATTTGTGTAAAATCTGCTTAGCGTTCTTGCTGTCTGAAGAAAATCCCTCTTCTGTTTTTTGAAAATTCAGCTGCATTTTAAGATTCTGCCAGAGGCATGTAACATTACACTGCACAAGCTCAGCACAGCGGTGTTAGGCAGCGTCAGTGTCTGCGCCGAGTCTTTTCCGTCTCCTCCCCAGCTGCTGAATATGCTCCGTCCTCAAGCTGCAAAGTCGAAGAAGGACTTCGTTTGCGCTGTCTCCTGCAGGCTGGTATGGCCCAAACAGGGCCATGGAAATAGGGTCATGTGCAGTCAGCATTTCTCTCTCCCAATTTGGGCTCACCACTGGGAAAGCCCAGTGGTGGTGGTGGCTGTAGGACTCGTAGGAAGTTGTAGCCGAGCGGTGGTTGCCAGAATAGTTGATATATTATTCAGTTTAACAAAACTCCATCAAACCTGCAAGCAAGTTCAAAGAAGACTAGAAGGGCCAAGTCCTTCTGCAAACAAATCAAGTTTATAGTTGGGGATTTAGACACAAGGGGAAACTGAATAACAGCCAAACACATAACGTTCTTATTTCTGCTTTCTGAAAGGTTTAAATCATCAGTCATAAGCTACTTTCTTAGAATCTCACTTTTAGATTCAGAGGTTTTCTTCACTGTTAATCTGATAGACCAGCGTGGTATTAATGAATAGCTGTGCATGTCTCATGATACTTTCCCATGCCTTGTCTGAAGTAGTGGGTTGAGTGTGCAAATTTATTAAATACCTTGCTATTAATTCTTCAGAGAAAAGCTGCCAAAATCCATGCTGTAATAAATAATTAAAAAAACCTAATTTCTTTGAACATACAGACCTACAAAACAAACACAGAAATATAGAAAATAGAATTCTTTATATTTGTGTAGTGTGATAGTAGCCAGCATCACTTTTCTTGAAAAGCAGTCTTTATTAGTAAGTTTTGATGCTGTTAAGCAATTGGGGTTTTTTGGTCTTATATGCTGTTTCAATTATTTGACTTTACTCTGGAACACAGCACATACGTGGTAACCTCTTACGTT
The DNA here is from genome assembly GCA_013398295.1 of Chionis minor. NCBI lineage: Eukaryota > Metazoa > Chordata > Aves > Charadriiformes > Chionidae > Chionis > Chionis minor. The sequence continues at coordinate 199,991 of VZSF01007137.1, forward strand.
GCCAAGTAACAGCTTTTCTCTTTTTTTAATATCTATATAGTGGGGCAGATTCTTCTGTAAAGATATAAAATTTTGTACGGTGGAAAAAGGCCTGAATCTGGCAGCAGTCGCTCTTGCAGGATGCAGGTTAAGGGAGTATTTCGTAATGTGAAGCTACTTTGAGTGCAGCTGGGCCAGCTCTCTGAAACCCAAGTGTACAAAGTACACTGACAAAGCAGACGCAGCACAGGTAAATTGTGTTGAGTGAACTCTGCCCCAGTATAATTTACTGCTCTTAACCAGTGCTTCGTCAACTGGTCATTCAGCCTGATTCCTGTAAGCATGAAAAAGCAACCACTGAGCAATTCCTTATTATGAGGCTGTTACACTGATAAGCTGACGTACGCGGTCCCTCTTCCAGCCACAAGAATAGTCCTCCTGAATCCCTGCTGGTAAGGGAAGTGAAAAGTCCAGGACTGTGGAAAACCAGTGTGTTGTATAAGGAAGGGCTGGAGAGGTCAAAGGAAGGGGAAAATAGGATTTAATATTTCAAATAAAGACTTGCTCAGCAGTTGGATTTATATTTAAGACATTCTGACAGGTGATAAAATCATCAAGAAATCCTCCCAGTGCGGGGTAGGGGGGGAGCGCAAATATGATCTGTCAACTTTTATTTCCTCTTCATTTGGAGAGGGGAGGGAGGGTCCTAGTCTTAGTCATTCTCTTTGAAAGAAATAAATTCCTGCTAAAACGTCTTTCCAGGACCTTCTGTCCGGTGTAATATTAATTGGCTTAAGTAATAGAGATTTCACCGCTTCTCATGGGAGACTGTTTTCAGGAGAGATGGCTCTTTGGGTAAACAGTGTCCTCTTTACTTGTTCGGGGCGAGTTGTATTTCTGCTTGGTATTCTTGAGGAGTTTTGGGGGTGTAATTTGTCAAGGATGTCAGCCTTAGATAGATGTCCTTTTGTTCAGACATTTTTCCTCAAGTATCAAAACCCAAATAGATAAGAATTTGCTAGATGCCTCTGTATCTTTCCCTCCCTTCCCATCTAGTCTGTGTACAAAGTCATGCTTTGTGCCCAGAATGCACAAAGTATTACAGGATTTGAGGTTTGTTTGGTTTTCAGAAGTTTGTGCGGTGTTGGAAAAAGTCATTTCTGTCGAGGTGGATTGGGAAGTGTAATCTTGGTTTCTCCTTTGCGTTTGCACAGTGATTTTGTGAGTTGAATTGCAAGACTTCAGATGCAGCCGTATAAATTCATAGTTTTTTTAAAAAAAAATTTGATTTAAATTTGATTAAGGTTGTGGAATTGAGAATTCAATATCGAGCCATGTAAACTGGAATTTGGTCTCTGTGTATGCAAAGATGGATATTTGACATAAGTGGGTTTGGGGTTTTTTATCTCCCCTTGGAATCAAGGAAATAATAATTTCATTCATTCTTTTCCAGATGGGAATGGCAGGTAACACTAGTCCCTTTGGGCAGCCTTTCAGTCAAACTGGAGGGCAGCAGATGGGAGCTACAGGAGTGAATCCTCAGTTACCAAACAAGCCAGGCATGGCGAATAGTTTATCTCCCTTTCCTGCCGACATCAAGAGTACTCCCGTCACCAGTGTGCCAAATATGGTGAGTTGTACCTGCCTGTTTCCTTTATTCCTTATATCTCGATAGTGCATTCCCAGTTCTTGGGTGATACGGCATCCGCACCGTTACTGAACGATTACTCCATGGTCGTTTAAACATCAGGCTTGCCCCGTGGTTCCTCACTGCCGCTCTGCAGCGCATGCAGAAAGTTTGTGTACATTTTTATGCAGTAATTTTAACTTTCTAAGCAATCGCAGTGTTTTGTTACGAGGATTGCACTACATCCTTTCATTTTGTCCAGCACATTTAGTTTCAACCCAGATGAAAATGTCTTATTTATAAGTACTGTTCCTAGGTTTAAATTGCTAAATCAATTAGAATGTGTTGGATACATCACCAGACTCCTGGAACTAAATAGTACCTTTCATATCCTTTGAATTTAATATAGTAAACACACCACATACTTCTCAGTTTATATTGTGTGTGACTTGCAGCTCACAAGCTTATGAGAATAGTTCTTATTAGGATACGTTGCCCAAGTTTGTAGTATTCTGTTTACTAGAGTTTTCTTTATAAAGTGAAATTAAATATTCCCGTTTGTCTCAGTATGTCTGCGTATTAATCAAACCGCTTGTGTCGTTTCTATGGAAACTGCAGCTTGTTGCATTTTATATTCTTATATGTGATAGCAGTTACTATAGAAACTTGTAAACCCTTCCATAAGATGCAAATTGCTTGTTTTTTTAATTTAACTGGAAAACCAGCTATTTTTTGGCAGAAGCAATGCTTATCCTTCCAGCAGTGAATTTGCTACCTGCCTATCACTAATAAGGCTGTATATGAGAGAGAACAGGATGTAATAAACTTCCTCTTTACTTCTGACTTGAGGAGGAGGGAAACCAATTTTCCTTTAGTTACACTGTGAAATCTTGTGATGATGTCTATGATCTTTATTTAATATCATCTGTCATTTACTGCTTATGATTATGGAAAGGAGCTGGAGACCAGGATTAAGCCCATGTTCCGAATACCGCTTGCACTCGTGCAGAATATTTGTAAAAGACAGTTTGCTGCACGACTATTTTAATTTTGTTTTTAAAATACTTTAAGTTTGAATCAAGTGTAAAGCGAATGAATTATTGTCCTGATTCTCCAGAGAACGTGCAAATCTGATCAAAGCGCTGTGTTTATCTCGGGAACTGGATGGTTCTGAGGCCTAATTTTGTGCTCATTTAAATGCAGGTTTTGGGAAGCCTAAATCTTAACGTGCTCACTTACTAGTATAGGATGTAATGGCAGATATTCTCCTCGAATAAAAAAGGCATTTGCTATTAAGGCCAGTCTAGTGGTGGTGGAGGAAGTAAAAGAAAAACTTTGTTTCCTTTCTCCCTTCTTATCCAAGAGACAGGAAAGGAAGGGAAACTTCCTTTCCCAGTGCTATCGATTGCAGTTTCTTTAAAATGTAAAAAATTTGAGTTGTCTTCGGAGACAACAATCAAAACCATCTTTCTTTGTTTCTCATGTGTCGAAAGCTTCGTATGTCCAATATATCTTTTTTCTGCCTCAAGCCAATATAGAGAGTAATAGCCATTTCGGCCAACAGACATCTGCACTGTCAAGCCGAAAGGTCTCAACCCTGCTTATGGATCATGTGGTGGTTAGAGTTTGATTGCGGCCCTGATGGGGGTGGAACATTCAGCTTTAAAAAATGAAGTTTCCATCTAAACGTTTTTATTGCAAAGCCAAGAATTTAAAAGGAAATGTCAGACTTGTTAAATTTTAACCTTTACTTGGCAGCAGCGGGTAAGGCAGTGTAATTATTTGGTAATAGTACATGCACGGCCATATGCTATTCCTTCCACAGGGCCTTTGCTTTATTCACCATACAGTATGAACAGTGCCCTCTGAAAGAGCATATAGACAACGTTTTGTTCTATTTCTGCTGCTCAGCGTGTAGCTGGGGGCCTTCTTGACTGTATGTAGTAATATATTTCACTCAGGCAGTCTTTTCCAAATGGTCTTTTCTGTGGCAGTCATCACTGGAGCAGGCATATCCTTTGGATTAGTTAATTTTCACAGTGCTTCTTTGGGATTAAGACGTGTTGCCCCAGTTTCAAACATGAGGCTGAGAGGCACAATGAGAATAAGACTAGAAGGATCTGCTGACTTTGAACTTGAGGTGTGTAGGCTCCGGCTTGCTAAAGCCTTCCTCGTTTCGTATGTTAAGACATTATCTAAGGGTAAAACAGCATTCACATTAGTTAGATGTGTGCTCCCACAACTCACGGGAACGATGGCTGTGTCTCACATTGGGCAACTAAAATATGACCCAAATAACACTTGTGAAAAGTCACTTGTGACAGAGGCGGTTCCCCCGAGCAGAGTTGCGGTGTTTGAGCTATTACGCCATGCTTTCTTGCTGCAATCCCTTCGCCATTTGCTACAGCCCGTGATGCTTCAGCACCCTAGAGATGGCAGTTTGATTTTAATGTATTTGGCCTTGTGCGTGGTCCGTCCTGTTTTCTGCAGGAGGCAGGAGTGAAGCAGAAGGAGGGTATAGCGTCGCATTACCGTCTATCAGAAATGAACCTGTGGAGGATGGGTTCAGACTCCATCTACTACAGCAAGTGAAAGACCAACTCCACCTTTCTAAAAAGACACCCAGGTTTTTTTGTGACATGATTGGAACCACATATCTTACTAAACCAGCTCTTTATACGACGCTTATCTCAAAGGGCCCCAAAAGCACCATTCCATGTGAGAGAGAAACCCGTATGAATGAAAACATTGGTTACATGTGCCATATCTGAGGCAGGAAACCAGATTCCAGCAGGATGTTAAACACCTTGGTTCCCACTAAGACTATCTAAGAGGAAATACTGGTGGAGCCGTTGTATTCAGACCCCTTGGTCTTGAAAAGCAAGACATTTTTAAAATACTCCTTTCAATCTTTTGCCTTTCTTTGTAACCTTACGTGTATGCTGCAAAAGTAAAGCAGAAGATGAGGATGTTTCTCAACCCAGATAATTCTAAGCATCGTTATGCGTGGCACCCCTGTCCCAAACACTAACCAGGAGTTTTCCCACTGCCAGGCACAACCCTCATGCTGACAGCCAGGATAAACCTCTGCTGCAGCAGCGGATTTTTTGTTTTTTTAAATCCAAATTCAGGCTACCACTCTCCTAAGACTCAGAAGCGTGAGTGCATTGCATCTTCCAGCCCTTGCTCTAATCGTCACCTTATGCTAGACCCTGAGAAGCACATTTGGTTTAATCTCTTTAATTAGGAAAGAAGTAACAAACCTTATGGTATTAATATGATTAAAAGGTCAGCATTAAGGTATTAATTTCCAGTGCCAGCTGGATGGATTGATTTGTTTGTTTGTTTGTTTGTTTTGTTCTCCTAACTATGGATCTGAACAACATATTAACTTCTGCTTTGTGAGACTGTTCCAGAATACAATCAGTTTTCCTTACAGAATGGGCAGCTTGAAATCTGGAGTGAATGACTTGTTTCCAAAAGAGAGATGTTGCTTCTGATGTCGTTAGAAGTTTTGGTGACACGCTATTGAGATTCAGTGTCACTGAAATTGTTCGATGCAGGATTGGCAGTCCTCCGCTGCAGTGAGATCATGCAAAATCTCTGGACTGTGGAAGGGAGCCATGCTCTGTGCTTCGGCACGCAGCGCAGCGTGCAACCTGTACGGGAGCCAGCAGCCTCTTGTTTTCAGAGCAGCCAGACTTTGGGTTGTGCTGTCAGTGGGGGGAACCCTGTAAGACTTTTCCATCAAACTTGCTGAAGCTTTGCGGTGTCTGCAGTGCTGTGTATTCCAAGGGCGGTGATGGATGGTTTCTTCGTGGACATACCAGTAAATCTAGTATTCGGAGTACAATGTGTGAAGTTTGGCTTCCAGACACCAGCTTGGTTTCACAGTTATCCTTATGACCAGCAGATGGAGTTGAGAGAATATTACTTTTTGGAAGCGAAGGAAATTGTTTGTCCTCAGTTCTCTTGACTTAGAATTGGAGTGGCACATCTTCGCTTGCATTTTTTTGTCCGATCTCTTACTAAACTATATCTCTAGTTCTCTGTTGCATTCTTCCTTGTTTCTCTGTTTCTTTTTGTGTCCTTTGGGTTTCTTTATTAACAGATTTTGATCAGAAGAGAGAAAATGAATGAGAGATGAGGATGCCTTAGGTGTGCCTTCTGCAGACCGCCTAGAGGGAAGAAGAAAGCTTTTAAACTGGGAGGCCTGGTTTAATTAGAACAAATAAAACTGTGGCTATTTAAAATAGGCAACTCCTATTTTATTCTAGAGACCATAAATAAAAGGCTTTATGAAAAATCTCTATTGGGTCCTTACAGTGAGGAAGGCTTGCTTTCTTAACCTTTCAGGGATTTTTATTTATTTTTCCCCTCTCTTGCAGCAAACTCTGTGTTCCCTTTCAGTGTGGGAAAGGTGTGTGACTGTCACCCCAGAGGCATGCTGCGTGTCTGCTTGCTGCTCTCCTCAGCAGCGTCCCAGGCTCCAGTGGGCTTGCTGTTCGGTGTGCTCACCTTCCCTGTGCCTGCCCTGACCTGCCCTCTGAAAGTTTTTTCTTTACCAGGCATGCTCACATCTCTTCCTCAAGAAAATCCCACATGATTTGGAGTGGAGCAGTGGCCTAGCTTTTGTCCATGTTGCTTAGCCACGGTCTTCTAAAGGAAAAGATGTTAATAACCTGGAAACAAATCTAACAGATAGCATCCAGTGCTGGAGAAACTGTGTTGTTACGTTGGGAGCAAAGTAGACATCCCTATTTTGTCTTGGTGCATGAGTTTGTTCTGGGAACGTGTATTGCTTCGAATGGTGGAACATTTTAATTTTTGCACCATCCATAAATAACGGCTTTTGCCAGGCTGGCAAAAGCAAGCTAAAACGAGGATCTGTTCTTTCCCCAGCGCTCTGGCTCGTGTTCCACTCTCCCACCCTCCGTATATGAATATATGTGGTGGAGAATATCCATTGCCATTTCTTATTCTCTTCCAGCAGTTGAGGTGAGGTATTCCATAGCCAGCATTCTGACAGCATGACTTTCCTTCACTTAAAACTTCTCATCTGTCTTTTATCCACAGATTGGGATTTTTAATGTTGATCGTTCCTCAGTCTGTTTTATCACCCAGTAAATTGTATATAACGCTCTCTTAAAATTTTTTTCACTTAATTTCCTGCGTGTGAGAGCCTGGACTCTTCAGGTTCCTATGTCAAGCTTTGTTCCTTTTGTTGCTTTGAAACACGTCTTTATGTTTCTTGTCATTTGATGGTCCTTCAAACCAGAAAGCTTATAAGGACAAGGAGGTGAAACTCCAAAAGTGTATCCTTAGGAAAGATGCTGATCCAGCCTTGAATCCCAGCAGTGTCAGCCGCATAATATTGAGGCATTTGCTGGGTTTAGAAGAAAACTCTTTTGGCTGTTAAAAGCCCAAGTGCATTGAGGGCACTCTGTAGGACCAAGAATTCAACGTCAATCTATGGAATAACTGTAGGAGCCTTCTCGCCTTTTGTCGTTGCCATGGGCTTGTGAGGCTCACTTCCCAGTACCAGCCTTGGAGGTGGAAGTTACACTCCACAGTGGTACGTGGAGGTTGGAAGATGCAAATATTCCTCTTTGCTCTTGACGTGAAAACTCTGCCTGTAGCCATGCCAATGCCAAAGCTTTGAAATACATCTTGGGCTCTGAATATACTCTTCATGTGGAGACCGTGCACTGTGTCGGCTTCATATGTGGGAGCTGAGAGTATCACCTTCCCTTTCTTCTCATTTGTAGCTGCATTGCAGGCTCTCAGGCTGGCGCTACTAACAGGCTAACGTCATTTCTCACCACTTGAGTCGATCTCTGTCCAGAGAGCATGACCCCCTTCTGAGGCTGCCTCCAGCTCAGGAAGCCTTTTATCCCCTCTCTTGAAGTCTTCTGCCCACCAGACAGTCTCAGATTCCAATTCCTTCTGCTGCTTGGATGAGAAGAAGCAGCAATGTAGGTTTATCGGGGGAAAAAATGCAAGCGCTTGTGCTTGTAGTACTTCCGCTGGTGTCAGCCTGTTTTGTGCGTGCATGGACTTCTCGAGACTAAGCAGACTTCCAGATGCCTGGTGTCGGAAGGATCCTTCCTGGATGGGTAGGACCAGGCTGCTCAGACTACACCTCTTCACGGCAACAGGTGGAACCAGAGAAACCACCATCCACATGGAGAATGTCAGACTGAATTGCAAGAAGCAGAATCTGGTTCTGCGTGGCTTTCGCAGTGGCAGTCGCTGGAGAAAGCCTGGGTTCGTTAAGTGACAGCACTGAGAAACGCCTCCTTCCTTGATGCCATGAGATCGCTGCTGCTGGAGCTCTTGCTGCAGTTTTGAGACAGAACAGTGCTTCCTGGGTTGGTCAGAGCTCGTTCAACGCTTATTAGAGCGTTCCTGCGATTCCTGTTCGCAGGAGGGACTTCTTTCACTCTTAGGGTAAATGTGCAGGCTACATGATTGGAGTTGATCGCACTGTGAATACTTAATTCAGATAGAAGTGTTGTTAATTAGAAGCGTTCTTTGAGACTGACAGTTCATGCGTATATCGTCTTTATGCCCACTGTCCCTTCTCTGAAAGGGACCCTCAGGATCACACTTCAAGCCTGTGAAGGGCAACTGAAGAGGTTTGGGTGCGTTTCACCATACGTACTCATGCGTGAGTGAAGGTGGGACGAAACCTTGCTCTCTGCAGTTGCTGCAAGGGTTGTTTTTTTTAAAGGCTTAATTGATAGATTGGATGCGCCCATAATGTAAATGCGCATGTGGATGACATGTTGAAAATCTCTTGTCACGATTAAGTAGTGTCCCTTTTCTAGTCCAGGATGTCAACAGACTGAGAAAAGACCCAAAGTGCTACCTGCCTTCTGGTTAGGGTGAGGGAAGGCCTGTAAAACAACCAACCGTATCAAAATAGTAATCCTTTGTGGCAGTGGATTCTTAATTATCTCACTAAGATCCACCGTTGATTACAACCCTGTCTTAAAGAACTAAAAGGTATTGTTTAAATGAAGGATTTGTCCTAGTACAATGATTCCAGAAAGCAGTATTCTGTTATCAGGGGGAAGGAAAGAACGTGGAAATAAAAAGAAATTATAGAAGAATTATAGAAATCATAGAATTATATTAAGAGAAACTTAATGCTGACGCAGAGTTCTCTATCCGGTTGTTTACCTGTTGAAAAGATTACCAGTGCTACTGAAATTGGTGCCTGCTTTTGTAAGAGAAGGTACATAGTGTTTGCTCTTGACAGACGGTGTTGAGTGGTTTTCAGTATAAACACATGAAAATGTAGAGGATTTCTGGTCATCTCAGTAAAGTAAAATCGCCAGGGAACTTTGTGTTCATCCACGTCCGTGAAGATGAGATATTTGTGCATCAGTGCTGCGCAAGTTTTTGCTCTTTGGAATAGGGACAGGGCAGAACTATCTTTCTGTATGAATGTATAGTTTCCATGATAATAAGTGGTATTAATTGCTGCTTTACACTACAGAAGTGTTGTATTACTGTGTTTCTAGAAAACTGGTTAATGAAGCTACCATCTCTGTCGGAGGTTTTAGCAGACTTTCAGCCCCTGATCTGTTTGTTCTCTATCTGGTGGAGCACAGCAACGGGAGCAAGAGGAGCAAAACTATCCTTTTTTACTTTGTGTATCTGACCTTTGAAGCATTTATTTTAATTTTGGGAGCAGAAGAGTCTGAATTTCCTGCTTCATCAAGAAAATCGTTCGTCATTCAGGTGAGGCGACGTGAAGCCTCCCGCTCGTTCTGGAGTGGAATGGTTTCTGTGGGTGATGGAGGATTTACACGCCTTTGGCACGACTGCTGTGCACTGGCATGTCTCCAGTTTTGAACTGGTTCTGCAGACCAATGTTCTTAAAAGACAAACTAATAGGGAAGAGATCAACTCCCTTAAACAGTCAAGAGTCCTGAATGTAAAATAGATGGTGGAAAGATCATTCCTTATATTTGCAAGTTTAGGACTTTACAAGGTTGAAATAGTGACCAACATAACTCTATAGAGTTTAGGCAATATTCGTAGTTCTTGTTTTGTGCCCACCTGCAGAGACTCTCATCTGGACTGAGACTTCTTGTTTTTCTAACTACTGATACTCCACAACTCTACTTTTTTGTTACTTGATCTTCTAGAAATCCTTTTGGGTCAGGGCATCTGTTCTGATACAGCTGTAGTCATGTCTGTTAACTGGTGGGGTAGTAACAAAAGGAGAACTTTGGCTTGGGAAACAGTTCTTTGACTGATGAAAACATCACTTCCAACAAGATTTTTTTTGGCGTGGTCTCTGTATTTTTCTGCAGATTGGCCGAATTAATTGTTTCCTATTTGTGACCCAAGAATTGTTTCAGCAAAACCCTATCTGCTCTTGTGGATTTGTTCACAGAAGAAATGGAAGACTTAATTTCAGCTGCATGCACTGGGAGCATAAGTGGATGGGTTTCCTTCACCCTCTTTCCTTTTATTGCTCTTTTTCTTGCAAGCTCAAGACAAACAGATGCAGCGATTCCTCATTGTTTAAGACTCACTATAATCCCGATCAGTGGCAGAGTTCCCACCTCCTCCATCAAACACCGGTCATTGTGTTCTCTACTTGATCTTGTGTGCTTCGTTCTCCAGCAGAAAAACTAGCTCTTTGCCACCTGCACATCAGGTTTTAAATCTGAGGACAAAGCTTGCTGCTGGAGTAGTGAGAACTTGTGCCAGGGAACCTTTTGTTTACCTCAGAAAATGAGGGGAGTTGCTGTTACGTGCTCTGTTTCACAGGCTGTGGAATTTTCTGGGGAGTCCTTCTCAAAGGTGAAAAGCAGATTGGGCTACAAATGGTGTATTTTGTCACTTGAGTGTGATTTTCCTTAAATGTAGTAAGCGAGCTTTGATCAGTAGTTTTGTAGACAGCACTACAAAACATAGAACTGTTTCCTCTGTGAACTCCCCAGTATAATCCTGTTCTTCCTATATTCTATTTGTAAGTGTTTTTAATGGCTCGTTTTCCTTAGGTAGCTTGGAAGTTGGTGAGCTTTTCTGTGGTAACCTGTATTTACAGTGCGTAATCAAAATCGTTCTTGGGACAGTTTCATGTTTGTCCGTGAGATTAATTCAGTCTGCAGATCACAGGGATTTAAGCGTTTTTGCAGTCCCAGATCTGCTCCTGCTCGTGGAGTCCTTGCAGGCTGTGGATGTGTTTAATTTTTAAAATCAGGTTTCTACATGTGTTGTCCTTCAAAGATCTGAGAAGGTAGCAGAAAAGCTTCTAAATAACATGTTAAGGAAGCTGTTTCTCTTCTGCGCTGTTATGAGCTGTGTCTTAGACTGAAGATATCTGTGGGTATGTGGGCTCTGTCAGGCAGGGCTCAGGCATTGGTACAGGAGTGTATCCATAAAGAATGGACACTGGAAATCAACCAGTGGGTTTTCCAAGCTGAGACAACCTAGCGTCACCCTGTAGCTAACTCCACTTCACTTCAGTAGACATAATACAATCCAGATGTAGGTGGCCCTTTCTGGGAGAAAACTGTATACATATTGTCTTGGAAACTGTCTCTATGAAAGGAATATCAGCACTCGCTTGTGAAAAGAAAGGCTAATTTAGGCTTGGAAAATCAGTTCTGTTTTTCACTGTAATATACAGAGATAGTCATAACTTTGACTGTCTTCTCCCATTGCACTCCTCTTTCTGTTCGGGACAAGAAACTAGGACTGAGGTGTATATAAACCTATAATATGTAAATGTAACATTAAACACACTCGAATTCCACCTCGAAGCATGGTAAAAGCTCATTCCTGTTAGAATTATGATCTGTCTAAAAAACAGAAGACTTTGGGTGGCTTGTTACTTAAACTATTGTTTGTAAATGTCTTAACGGAAGAATCTCAGTACATTCTTGCTGTTGCAAGGTTAAAATAGACATGTTTGAGAATGCTGCAGAGACTGGCGTAATAATGATACTCAAATGAGTACTTGCGATACTCAAATTATTATAAAAGACAAAGATTAGAATTGAGACGTGCAAAAGCGATGCTAAACTCTCTGTTCTCTCAGTCCCAGATGCAAACCCAAGTACAACAAGTGGGGATCGTACCAACGCAGGCCATGGCAACCGGGCCAACAGCAGATCCGGAGAAGCGCAAACTGATCCAGCAGCAGTTGGTTTTGCTGCTTCACGCTCACAAATGTCAGAGGCGTGAGCAAGCGAACGGAGAGGTGCGGGCCTGCGCTCTCCCGCACTGTCGAACCATGAAAAACGTCCTCAACCACATGACACACTGTCAAGCTGGGAAGGCCTGTCAAGGTGAGAGCACGTTGCCGAAGCTACTTTCGCAAATGAGCTGCGTGAGGTTTCTTGCGTATTTGTCAGCAGTGTTTCCCTTCTTGTCAAGAAGATCCCTGTACCCGGCACAAATGAGCGCCAAAACTGGTTCTGTTAATTAAACAGCTGCTCCCTTTTTCATTACCTTTGCCCAGCTTCCATTTCTGATCATTTCACAGTTGTCAGTTTAGAAAACAGAACGCAATATTTGCCCTTTAGAAGTAGGATAGTACCAGTGTAGCCTTGCAAGCATCTTATTCATCTTTTCTGTTGCATAAAGAGCGTATAGTATCCACCATGTCTTTGTCTTAGATTTTAATACTACTTCACTTCATTTGTTGTGGCATTATTGGTGTGTCCCAAAAAATTTTAGTTGCATTTAGCTGTGTTTGGTTATATGTACAGTGTTGCTGGTAAAGGAGAAAGAAGAGAGTTGCTCTAAAAAATGAGATGAGTTAATTCAAAACCAGTTAACCAAGGAGTGACTTTAATTCTATTACTTTTCCTTGTTCCAGTTGCTCATTGTGCATCTTCGAGACAAATCATCTCCCACTGGAAGAATTGTACTCGGCACGACTGTCCTGTGTGCCTTCCTTTGAAAAACGCCAGTGACAAAAGAAATCAACAACGTAAGTAGTTGTTTTACTGCTGTCACAATGAAATTATACTGTTAAACTAATGTTGATCAAATGTGCAGTGTAGGAATGAACTTTAACAGTGTCCTGACAAACTTAATAGCTGTTTAATAATCTTGTGTAGGGATTAATGTAATAGTGAATTCTCCTTTCTGATTATTGAATGCAGTTTATTACCTAAATATACAATAATTAAAAAGGGAAAGTCTCAGATCAAGCATGTATCTTTTTTTAAAGGGTGTGGCAACTTCCCACTGGTGTTTTATTGTGAGGCAGGTCAATAGATTCCAGTTATAACGCAGTTTTGGATGTAGGTAGAGTTTTGGGGAAAATACGAGCTACTTCATTATTTTTCTTGCTGCTAGAAACAAATTGACATACTAGTGATTTTAAAATACTCAAAAATCTTTTTAAAAAACCCAAATTCTTACGCGCAAAAAGATCTGGTCTGGGTGTCTTAATCATTAAGTGTATTTAATGCAGGTATAGACCAGCTGAAGTTCTGCAAATCAGAGTGGTTTTGACCGTGCTTGTTTTTTACAATAGCTTAGCTGTCATTGATGATTGGGGACAGTCAATTTCTAGTGCATTTCTTTCCCCCTTACTCTGAAACAGAAAATACTGAACTCCAGATTGGTAGGTTTGCTTCTCTTCAAATCCTTTGAAAAGACGCCAAGGTAGAACATTTTACAGCATAGGCACAGCAGTTCTAGAAGCCTAAGTGATGCTATGCCTAAGTATATTTAAATAAGGGTTAAGAAGTGGAAAATAGCTGGAGGACTTGCGAAGCTTGTACATTTGAATTGTGTTGGAAGCATTCTGCTCATTTCCATTTAGGCTGAGACAGCAGTGAGGAACACTAATAAACTTTGGAGGATAGAGACGAGCTCGCAGGTTAGGTGAGATTAAGGTAGAGGAAAGAGTCGCTGGTAAGACTGTCCAAATTCCATTGAGGATGCTCTCATAGTTTCAGGAGGGTGTGTTTTCCCTTCAAAAATGAAAAAAACTGTAAATACAGAGCTACGCGGAGGTAAGGATTTTGTTTTCATTTTACCAACTTTCTCCTTGGTAAACAAGATAATGTCTTGTGTGTTGAAAGTGGTAATTTGTTGAAAGTGATTAATTATGTTTGGCCTTCAAAAAATGTGTTGAAAGCTTTGCCTTTTGATATGACATGGTCCATTTGTGCATAACATCCTTATTACATAGTTGTTATCAAAGTGCTAACAACATCTAGCACAACAGAATTGTTTTTTTTCAATACAAGCTGCCGTAGAAAAGTAGTTTGTGCAGTATTTGTTTTTACGTCATTCATCCAACTTGTCAAAAGAGAAGGCACTTGAACAAGAACAGTCCTTTAAAATAATTGTATTATGTGATCAAATAGGATGTTGTTTGAATGCAACAGAATTATAATGGATAAGCGTAGAGTTTGGCTCTCTTGTTGCATGCGGGGGAGATAGATGTGAGATCTATTCAGTTAATCAATAATGCAGTGGTAGTAACCATGAAAATTTGCAGTTTAGTATGCTGAGATCCAAGGTTCTTTGTTCTGGATTACATCTCTGACTCTATACACGTAACACCTTGTGGTTTGTTTGAAGATGAACACTAAAAATGTACGTGTTCAGGTATATTATAAAGGATCCCCTGTTTTAGGCATTCAGAAATGTTTGTGAAATGATTTATATTAATATGGGTATTTGAAAACTCTGTGGTTGATCAGGTGAAAACTACCCTGAGCTAGGTTAGTTTAACACTTCAAGAAAATGTTGGCTGTCTTAGGTATACATAATTATAGCATCTACTAAATTGGGGGGGACAAAGGGGTCTGCGTATGGCAGAACACAATGAGAACATTCGGCAAAGGAAGAAGAAATGAGGGGTATAGTGACTCTCCTTACCTTTGTCAGGCTGTCATCCTCACAGAGTGAATGACCACGCAATGGTCGTTAACGACCTTGAGTCCTAGAATCTTCATTTCTGTGCTAATGCCTGTTTTACCAATTTCCCATCCTGTTGTATTCATGCTGGGCTTTCGCATCGCTCCTTCAAAGTGTGCCCATCTTCCAGAAGGTTCCACAGTTGAGCACTTGTGAAACGTTGCGCTACGGTGGCTTGCTGCCACCCTTCCCGTGTGCAGTGGCTCATGTGCTCTTTGTCACTCTATTCCGACTCCTTGGGGGATTCCCTCTGCTAGCCACAAGAAGTCCTTTTTAAGACTTTTTAGGTTATTACCACGGAGCTGTATCTTTAAAGATACCTTACTCCCTGTTTTAGTGTTTAGATTCTTTGCAAAGAACATCTGCCAGGTTTCATTTGTATAGTTTGCTTGTTGGGTTTTGGCTTGTGTTTTTTGTTGTTTGGCTTTTATTTTTTTTTAAAGTAATCCAGAATCCTTTACTAGAATGGTTAAAAGGACATGTTGGGACAAGTTTGAAGCTTTTCTCCCTGTGGCTCTTTGTGTTATACCACATATACGCCTGGGAGGGTAGGGGGGAGACTAACCGCCAAAAAAAAAAAAAGTTATTTTGGACATGCTAAACTATTAAGCTTTTCTTTTGAATAGGATGGTGACTCCTGTGTTCTGAAGGAATGACTTAAAATTTGGTAGAAGTGTTTTGGGGTTGGAGGGTTGTTTTTGTTAGGAAGTACTTCTTCCTCCCTGCTGAGCCTGTCACAATTTGAGTTATAAACTCTTGCAAACAGCTGTTGATAGATTTCCTAGCTATACAGCTGTATTGAAACAGTTATTTTTCAGAAGATTTGCCTTGTTGTGAACATGTTTGTGCTTCTGAATTCTTCTGTTCCTGGCCTGGGTGGGTGCGTGTTGTGCCACCAAAGAGCCACACAGGTGGTGATAAGTGCGCTGTGCTCACCATTTATTATGATCTGGGCCATCCTCATGTGGTGCTTGATGTGCTTCATTCCAGGATCAGGAGACTCTAGAAGGGATCCCTGTTCAGTTGAGTGAGATTGGCCAGTGGAGTTGTGAACATGGAGCTAGACTCCCCTGGATTTTTCCTTTTAGGAAAATTCTAAGTAAAACGCAGTGAGGAGAAAGCTGGATTGAAAAAGAGTAAATCTGAGACCACTAATCTTCATCTAAAAATCTGATTTTAAAGAGGGCCTGGCCAGAAACTCAGGCATATGTGGACTCAGGGATGAAGGGGGTGGGATTCTGATGAGGGACATAGAAGGAAGGACTAGGCGCTAGCTGGCCAAGGAAGTTGGTTATTGACCATGGGCAGAAAAATGACAGACCTGGATGTAGAGTATTTGGGACCTGACCCTTTGTAGAGAAGGAAGAAATGCATTGGTGCCCAGGGAAATGTGTTCAGAAAAAATAGGCAGCAACTTCTTCACCAGAGCTCGTTTCCTGTGAAAACTAGGAAACTGGGAAATGCAGTTTGCTCAAGTCTTGTTGTGTCTCTTGTTTTTTCAAGTGCTGGAAATCATAGATATTGGTGACCTACCAGCTGTCAGTTTTTCCACTGAGCCACGTGATAGATGGTTAGCCCACAGATCAAGAAGTTCCGTTCATTGACTAATATGATGCTGTACTGTGAATGCTTTTAGTTTAGTGCTTAACTTAAAAATTAAAATGGCATTGGTGATGAAGTTTCATACTGACACTTCCTACCCTTAAGTTGCTCATAAAATCTTTACTTACCCCATGATTGGATTTGTGTTACAGCCTGTAATTAAATGATTGTGTACAGTTACCTGTTGTATACCTGCCTGATTCTGGGTGCAGGACAGGCTTGTGCTGAGTTGAGTCAAGGTTATGAGCAGAATTTTCACTCCAGCCACTTTGAGCTAGACTGGATGTAATGAGCAGAGCAAGGAGCTGCAGGACAGAGCATTTGAACGCTACTGAATGAGTCTCTGTTCTGTAATTTGGAAGCAAAATGAAGAATTTAAATCAGACTTCCCAAAAACGGATTAACAGGTTGCTTTCCCTGGGGTGGTCAGGTTAAGAGAAGTGCTGGGCGTTGATAGCATAGCGTTAGGATGGCTGTGCTTAAAATAAATTCTAATCAGCTGGAGGGGCAGAGGGGCTCCCCTCTAGAAGGCACAAATTCAATTTCATGAAGGCAACGTGATCTACTTTGCACACTGAAACGGGAATACTGTAGACGAGATAGTATTTGATCATTTTGATTGCGTCCTAATGCACATGCCCAAGAGAGCCTAATTAGGACTGTTCTGGAAGTTCTGGGGCTGCTTAACTTCTGCTTGTTTGAACTTTCACTCTTGAGATACACAAACACGTGTGACTTTGTAACAGTAGGACACACATGGAGCTGGGTTGTCTTTAAAGCATTTAGAATGTGAACAGTCCTGCACAGAGTTGTCTTCACCCTTGTAGCTTCTGCCATGAGCTCATCAATATCTAGAGCAACAGTTGATTTAAAAAAAAAAAAAAAATCACAGTAGACATCGCTTCATGTAGCACTGGTCTAATGTGGTAACTCCTGTTTGTTCCAGTGCTGTATTTATTTTAATTTATTTGATTTTCTGTGGTAACTGCCACAGAAAGGACTGCCTTTGCACTTCATCTGTCCAGTATGGAAATTTAATACTCTCTTCCTCCATTTTGCTCGACAGACTGAGATAATGTCATGCATTCATATAAAACCAATGAACAAATGGACACAAAAAAACCCCCCAAAAACCTTCTAAATTCGTGTTGTGAAATACAGTATGCTATTAATTGAGTTATGAAAAATTGAAAAGCTGAGACCAAAGAGTCAAAGCCACTCATTTCCATCTTGTAAGTGTACCGCTGGCTGTAGGAACATAGTCTGGCCTCTGATAAGAATAATTCAGTTTGACTATTTGACTCTTTAGCAGCTTTAGTGAGCTCCGTGTGCTTGAAAATAGGTATGTGCACACATGTGGAACTCCTTGGAGCTCATTAGTCTTTCCAAACTGTGAGTCAAAATAGTGGTCTTCAGACATTGTCCCCATACGTATGATAATGTTAATAGTTTTATGAAGAAACAATGTGGAGGGGTCTGTTTAGAATAGACTCACCCTCTATCTTGTTGCTTTCAAAGTGACATTCAGACTGTGAACCCTGACAAATACCCAAACTGAGTTTTTTATATGTAGTCTTTGATCTGGGGCAGAAATAGAGATCTGGAAATCTGATCTCGCCAAAGTTAGACTTCTCTAGAATTGGTTGGATTGTGGTTCCTAAAGCTGTTCTAACATATGAGCGCTGAACTTGTGCTTCGTAGTAACCGATACCACTGTCAAAGCTCAGCCCAAAACCGTGGGCAAGAAGCGGTTGACTTCTCCAAACTCTGCCTTAGCTTCAGCATGAGCTTCAAGCCAACCTTGTAGTCCTCAAAAGATCAGTACCAGCTTTTTTCCCCCGAGAAGAGCAGGAGGAATGGTGAACCGCTGAGCTATCCTCAGTGGGATGGCTAGAAGCCCTTCTCCTGTTCCCAGGCTTCAGCGTCACCTGTGGTCAGCCTGCCTTCTCCAGGGTCACTCTACCATCTCCACCTCTGATTTACAGCCAATGCTGAAAGTGTAAGGGGATTTTTTTGTTGTTGTAACTTTTCCAGAGAAATACCATCCTCTTTCTCTGACAAGCTGGAAGTTTTCGTAGCTCCTGAATGGATCCTTTGTTGTCATAACAGTCTCTGAAGCTTTTTGAATCCCAGGGTGGCACAAGTTTTGTGCTATTGAACCTTTCTAGAGACTTCCTATTTCTGGGCTCGCGCTAGTGTAAAGGCCTCTTTCTCTTAGATTGTGCGATTCCAGAGTGCTATGTGCAAGTCCAACAAGAAATTCATAGTTGCTCTTTAACACTTTTTTTGGTTGGTTTTGGTGTGTGGTTTTTTTCATGAAACTGGTAGGATCTCAGTCAACTTCTGTCCTTGTTTTTAAACTTGATTGGAAATGATCGGTGAGTTCAAAAGTTGCTATGAATGCGTCCATAGAGTGTGAGCATATGTAAGCCTAATTTCCATGGTAAAGCCAGTAGTGAAAATACTGTGGATTGTCCTTGGGGGGGAAAAAAGACTGGTTTGTGTGGGGCTTTTTATTCTGGGGAGGGGGTTCTCTGACTACATTTATTTGTAGTTCTTTGGCAAATGAGATCAAATTGAATTGACGTCTGCGCTCTGTAATGTGTGTGTTTTCTCTTGGATGGAAGCTGAAAGTATGTGTATCTCTTTCAGTGATTCTTTCAGTTTCCACAGTGCGTAAGGACTTAAGAAAGCCTAGATAATGCTGTTAATATCTCTGAAGGCTTGTTTTCCTGATATATTTTATTCCAAACCATGTGCCTCTCCTAGTATTTCAGTAAAACAACTACCGTTTCCTGTATTAAAAGCTGTTATTGTTGCTATGTTTAGCCCAGAAACCTCTAATGCACATTACATGTTTAATCACTTGAGGGGGAAAATGTGAAGTATATATTAGTATTACTTCTACCAGAGTCTTAGTTATCAAAATGCAGTGTCTCCGTAGTGAAGGATATGATCCACGTGTCATTCACAATGGAACACGTTATTGCTTAGAATGGCAGCTAAAATGAGGACCAGAAAGCAGATTTTTGTTCACTTCTGGGTTTAGTAAATACTACTTTTCCCTGTTGTTTCAATTTCCTGTCTACGATGGAAATTATGCTTCTGTGCGGTGAGAGAGGTTGGTTGGCTGTGGTGGTCATGCAGGTTAACAAATACCTAAATATCATTATCTAAATTGTTTACCAAAACCTGTGGCAGGCTCATCCCCTTTCTGACTCTTCAAATTATTTTAGATTGTGTCAGTACAATCTGAAACCCATCAGGGCTTTTCATATCTCTGAATAACTTGGGTTTTAGGGTAATTTGGCCTTCAGAGGATTCATCTAGTGACTGCTCGGAATGAAAATTTCTGCCATCAGATCTTCACTATTACCTTTGTGTCCAAGGACACAGTATTTCTGCTGAACTCAGGATCTCTGTTCTGGAGCCAAATATTTTGACCTAAAATGGGATTGATGGGAAAGAGGGAAGTAGAGGAATTAATTTATTTTTTTCCCCCTTAGTCTACTGTCCCAAGCATGAAAATCCTATTTAGCTTTGTATTGGAGCCTATACTTTATGTGTATTACAGTAATTATGGGCTTATCTGCCTGAAATTTACAGCACTTTTCTTTAGACTGCATGTATTAATTGCTAGGGTGGTTTCTGTCCTGTAGAATCAAAGGCTGAGTTTCCCCACTTGGCATCTCGGGTACCCGTCATTCTGTCCTTTGGCAGAAAAATACATACCATGTAACTATATGCATGTTCTGTTGATTCTTGGCATGATTTGTTTTCTTATTTGTCCTCATTGATTTTCGATTTTTCTCTTATCCTTTCTTTTTTATAGCCCTTTTAGGGTCTCCAGCTGGTGGAATCCAAAATTCCATCGGTTCTGTTGGCACAGGCCAGCAGAATACTCCATCGCTAAGTAATCCTAATCCGATTGACCCCAGCTCCATGCAACGAGCCTATGCTGCTCTTGGACTGCCATATGGTAACCAGCCTCAGACACAGTTGCAGCCCCAGGTACAAGGCCAACAGCCGGCACAGCCTCAGGCTCATCAGCAAATGAGGACCATTAATGCATTGGGTAGGTGGAAAAAAATACTAAGAAACTAAGGCGTTAAAATAAACGGACCTGTTGAAATTATAGGATAGTCTAGTATTTCACTTGACCCAGAGTAGTGACTTTCTGTTCATGTTGATTAATAGCTTAAAATTATACTATTTATAAACACTACTATTCATTTCCATTTGCCTGTTAGAAAGCTTTGAATAGGTTGCTTCTGCCAACCAGCAGTAGTTGAGTTTCTTTTAAAATGCGGCCTGTAGTTTATTGCTCTCTGAGGTGATTAGGCAGAACTGCTGAAAAGATTTTGGTTTAACAAGTATTTCACCTGTTTAAGCAGATGATTCGGTCTCAAATGCTAATTTCTTTCTAGAACTTAATTGCTAGTGTTATCTTTTTAGCTTATTGAACTAATCTTAGGAGTTTATGAATTTTAAATTTTAATAGACTAGTTTTTGTAGAAAAAAAAGTTCAGTAAAAGTAACTTGTTTCCCTAAGTAGCTATGTGTGTGTACCACAGCAGATATTATCATAGAAGTACTTACCTGATACGCTGTTTGTTTTGTTAACCAGTTGGGTTAGTAAAGTGTAGTTTTGTTATGTTATTGTCAAAATTGTGAACTGGGTACCAATGATGTTCAATTTTGTCCCAAAGGAGCCAACCAGATGAACCTTCCCGCAGGAGGAATAACAACAGACCAGCAAGCTGGTCTAATTTCTGAAACTGCTCTTCCAACATCCCTTGGGACAAATAAGTAATGCACGCATTTTCATTCTTGCTCAATTAAACATTTATTTACATGCCTATGAATGTAAATAAACAGCATGCTTTAAAAACTAATAGTTTTGGCGTGGAAAATACCAGTCTTATCTATAGCTGCACTCTTTCCTATTTCAATTCTATACCTACTACTTTGTTCGCCCAGAGAGACCCAGAATATTTAGTAGTTTTAAATGAGTTCCCAAAGGAAGAATATTTTGTATTTTTAAGTTGTAATGCTTTATTGTTCATACAGTGTCTTGCAAACTCCTGAGCTTTTCTGCTGTATGTGTTGCAGTTTGCTGATATCAAAATTTCACTTGGAGAATGTTTTATGCAGGAGAATAGTCAAATCATAGAGTATTCTGGGTTGGAGGGGACCTTTAAAGGCCATCTAGTCCAACCCCTCTGCAATGAGCAGGGTCATCTTCAACCCGAGCAGGTTGCTCAGAGCCCTGTCCAGCCTGATCTTGAATGTTTCCAGGGATGGGGCAGCTACCACCTCCCTGGACAACCTGGGCCAGTCAGTGTTCCGTCACCCTCAGCGTAAAAAAATTCTGCCTTATATCTAGTCTGAATCTCAGCTCTTTTGGTTTAAAACCATTACCCCTTGTCCAATTGCAACAGACCCTGCTAGAAAGTTTGTCCCCATCTTTTTTATAAGCCCCTTTAAGCACTGAAAGGCCACAGTAAGGTCTCCCCAGAGCCTTCTCTTCTCCAGGCTGAATAATCCCAACACTCTCAGCCTGTCCTCATAGCAGAGGTGTTTCATCCCCCTGATTGTTTTTGTGGCCTCCTCTGGGCCCCTTCCAACAGGTCCATGTCTTTCCTGTGCTGAGGGCTCCAGAGTTGGACACAGTACTTCAGGTGGGGTCTCACCAGAGCAGAGTAGAGGGGCAGAACCACATCCCTCAACCTGCTGGCCACGCTGCTGGGGATGCAGCCCAGGATATGATTGGCCTTCTGGGCTGTGAGAGCACATTGTTAGCTCATGTCCAGCTTTTCACCCCCCAGTTACACCCAAGTCCTTCTCAGCAGGGCTGCTCTCAATCCCTCCGTCCCCAGCCTGTATTGTACTGGGGGTTGCCCCGATCCAGGTGCAGGACCCTGCACTTGGCCTTGTTTGAACCTCATGAGGTTCACACAGGCCCACTTGTCGAGCCTGTCTAGGTCCCTCTGAATGGCATCCCGTCCCTTGGGTGTGTCAGTGGCACCACTCAGCTTGGTGTCGCCCGCAAACTTGTTGAGGGTGTTTTCAACCCCGCTGGCCATATCATTGTGGAAGATCTTAAACAGTGCTAGTCCCAGTACAGACCCCTGAGGGACACCACTTGGCACTGATCTCCATCTGGACATTGAACTGCTGACCACTACCCTCTGGATGCAACCATCCAACCAATTCCTCATCCATCAAACAGTCTGCCCATTAAATCCATATCACTCCAATTTAGAGAGGATGTTGTGGGGGTCCATGTCAAAGGCCTTACAGAAGTCCAGGTAGACGACATCTGTAGCTCTTCCCTTGTCCACTGATGTAGTCACTCCATCACAGAAGGCCACTAGGTTGGTCAGGCAGCGCTTGCCCTTGGTGAAGCCATGCTGGCTGTCTCAAAGCACCTTCCTAGTGGGAGATGGGGAGCTTCTAGCTCCCCAGTAGCTAGAAGTGATGAGAGGAATTCCTTAAAAATTGCTTCAAGCATGAAACATACAACAAAACTCTGCATTCTGTACTGTAGCAGTCCCTTTTCTTTTTATTTCAGCCCGCTAATGAATGATGGCACAAATTCTGGCAATGTTGGAAACCTCAGCTCAATGCCAACAGCTGCACCTCCTTCTAGTACCGGGGTAAGGAAAGCATGGCATGAACATGTCACTCAGGACCTGCGCAATCATTTAGTGCACAAACTGTAAGTATTCACCAAGACCACATATTTTTCCTGAATGTTTCTAAAGAATTTCAATACTGTAGTTGTACTATTAAGTGGACAAGTTGTTGATGAGAAAGTTACTGGTAGTGGTTCTCTGATGCTGCGCCACGGAGGATGAGCTGTTAGTTTTAAGCTTCCTCTTCAGTTCATTCTTCGTGGTCATTAAGGAATGGGCGTGAAATCAGTCTGTATTGCTAGTAAATTTACTCTGCTGTAGTAAACAAATAGGTAGAGTCTAGGCTGTCAAACCTCACATTTTTTCATCATTGAATTTGCTTTAATCTTGTAGGGTGTAGTGCAATATAGATGGGTCTTTTTTAAAGATTTTTTATATGCTTTTACATTTCTGATACATGAAGGAATGTCCAGGTTGAATGTTATAAAACTGTATTGAGTTGTATTTTTTTTTTCTCTGAAGAATTTTTCTTCTTTCTTCTTTCTTGTAGTGTCCAAGCCATCTTCCCCACTCCTGATCCGGCAGCACTGAAGGATCGCCGCATGGAGAACTTGGTGGCTTATGCCAGGAAAGTGGAAGGAGATATGTACGAATCTGCTAACAGTAGGGTATGTTGCTTCAGTCCAAGTATTCCATATATGTTCAGGAACAGTAGTATTACAAATCTTAAAAGCATAATGAAAACCACGGAGAATAATTTCACTGTTCTCTTGACGAGGAAAGCTGTGCTTTCTGTCTATGACAGTGTTTGTATAGTCCCAAGCCGTCTGATTAGTGTCACTCCAAGCTAATTCACCTCCCTCAGCTCCATGAAAACTAGACAACATCGTCCCAGCCCTATTTGCATTCCTCCTGAAAGTGTGATTGACGTGCATGAAGACTGGTGCACAGCTTGCAGTTCTTGATGTATCCCTCGCTGACTTTCTCCTTTCTGGAAGACTGTGTAAATAGTAGTTTTAAAACTTTCTTAATGCCTCTTTACCATTGGAGTTTTTGTCTAGGACTCAGTCCTTACGCCGCTTCTCTTTTTACCTGCGCTGTTGGAATTCTTTCTCCTCTCCTCAGCAGCACCAAGAGTGATTTGGCTGACACATAGCTCTTTCAAGTCTCAGTGTACTAAGAAGTCAGTTTGTCTGCGTTTGTCCTTGTGCATGGGAAACGAGACAGAATTCCTGTTCTTGTTTATGATTTTTGCTCTCTCTGCAAAGAGCTGTCGGTTCACATCTCTCTTACTCAGAGGGAGAAACCCCCTGTTGATTGACATGCCGAGGATACTATCTCATTATGGCACTGTGGTAATTCTACCCTAAAGGAACCGCTCCATGGAAGTTTTTGTCAGGTAAAGACAAAGTTAGTAGCACCAGTAATGAAAGCTAGCAAGATTTTACCTCATCAGAATCGTGAGGTCCTTTCTTAAATAAGGTAAGAGTGTCTAAAGAGAGTGGTTAGTGGCATTTCAGGTGCTAATCATCCAGTAACAGTAACGCTTAGTCTGCCCCTCTCGCACAGTCTCCCAGAAGAGCTGAAGATGGAATACAAGTTTTATTTCCTAGAGATTGATAGGCAGTGGCCGTACTTTAAAGCTGCTGCTGTGGCAGCGTTGGTCAGTGACCATCATACTCTTCATGTGGCTACCAGGAGGTTGTTTAGCAAGGAATACCTGTGTGTGATCACCCTCGATCACCCTGGCAGCTTTAAAGAACAACTTTAGAGAGAACGAGGATTTCATAGACTTACGTAGGCATCTAAATACCTTCTCAGTAAGGACGAGCCTAATGGAATTCTGGTTATAAAATTAAATGTCTTCTGACCTCTCTGCCAGACAAATACCCAGAAGTGTCTTCTCACCCCTTAAAACAGCTGCTCAAGCCTTATTGCAAGAAGTCTCTTTTACGGGAATTCATCTAACGTATTTGGCTCCAAGCAGCAAACTTGGAAGAAGGGAGTAGTTCAGAATGTGTTAATGATGCCCCATGGAATTGCATCCTTTTTGAGGAGTATCCGTTCTACTTCGACATTGAAGAAGAGATTAGTATGAGGTGTCATTGAAAGCAGTTTGACATTGTTTTAGTCTTATGCGCTCCTTGTGGACACGGCCCTTGTCAGGAATCTTTGCAGTGTGAAAGTAGCACAACATTAAATGTACAAGTAGGAAGTTACAGGTGAAGTGTCTTGAGCAGGAGAGCGGAAGGGGCTGTAGTGCTTTTAAATTGGATGGTAGAAAGTGTCTGCAATGGTGGATTTTTGAGACATTTTTGAGACATTTGAGACATTGAGACATGTATCCATAATGCAACGCTGGACTTTCTCAACAAGGCTGGTGAGGAATACTTATTAATTTTCTGAAATGAACTCTGTCTTACTGTAGTCACAAATTCTAGTTTTGATGGAAAATGGATGAAGACAAAATGGGTGTGGGACAAGCATCTCTCAGCCTTTGCTTGATGTAACACTGGGGTTTAAGAGCATAGGTGACCCTACGGAAGAAATGTAGTCTTGACGGTTTGTCAGGATTTTTTGTCTTTAACAGATGCATAATCTCGTGCACTTGGCAGGTGTGTGTCCAGCAATTTCTGACAAGTGAAATTGTCTACCTTGCTGTGCACTGTGACTGTCTTATTTGATCTGTTGACAATGTGGATTGAGTAAAATGGATTTTTCATCTTGTACAGATGTAGTGTTTAGTTGTCTGTGCCGGTGGACTATTTTTCACTGATTTCCTCCACTCCTTTGGGGTTTTGTCTGTTTTTGTTTACTCCCAGTAATGACTGTCAGTAGTCAGCCTCTTTAAGAACAGAGCGGTTCCTTTCTTTATGTAAAAATTGATCTGTCCTTAATATCTGCCTCTTGATGTTTATTCAGTGTAACTGTGTTGCTGGGAACATCTTTTTCTTTTGTCTGTGGATTAGTGGAAATGTTTACTATGAAAATAACATTTAAAAATCGTTAACACTTAGAAAGTAAATCACAGCTTCCTGGTTTTTGTTGAAGCAACAGAGAACCTACAGTCTTCTCCTTTCTCTACTAATCTACTCAGCCTAAATATGAAGGATAGACGTAAAGCCAAGTCTCTCGTGTTTTCTGGAAGCTTTATTTTTCCTTTTCTGGACTAAAGCAGTGATGACACTGTCTCAATTTAAGGGAATTCTGAAAAGAAATATGTCTTTTTCAAATAGGCACATGTATGCCTTTAATAAACCCCAACACAAAAGAGGTGACGGTATTCTGGCAGGCTACATCAGTTCTGCTGCTGCTTTCTTACACTTGACCCTGAGTACTATCTTTTTTTTTTTTTATTTTCTCGTTTAGGATGAATACTATCATTTATTAGCGGAGAAAATCTATAAGATACAAAAGGAGCTAGAAGAGAAACGGAGGTCTCGCCTACATAAACAAGGGATGTTGGGGAATCAGCCAGCCTTACAGACCCCAGGACCTCAGCCCCCTGGTATCCCGCAGGTGGCTGCTGCCATGGGCCAGGCACAGCCCGTCAGGCCGCCCAGTAAGTGCTTCTCTGTGTTTCAGCTCGGTCTGGGCCCTTTGGGCTCTCGTGCTCATCTCAAGTTCATATTTTCCCTTGCTTTTTGCTGACCATTCTTCTGTTGTGTTGCAGATGGGCCTATGTCCATGCCAACTGTGCCTATAAGTCGTATGCAGGTTTCTCAAGGTATCTATGTTTTCCTCTCTAATTGCGATTTATGGGTTTGGAATAATTGTTAGGAGGGGGAAAGCTGATGATCTGGGGGTTTTCTGGAGTTGGGGCGGGGGAACTACTGGGGTATCCCTTTTTCCAGCATCATTCTTTTTTGCTGCTCTGTGGCAGGAACTCTCAGAGCAGTGTTGTCTTAAGAACTGACAATATGTACCCAGTACTTCGCTAGCGGTTGGGAAGTAATTTAGTCCTTTCAAAAAGAGGAGAGCGCAAGCAAGAATACTGGGGATAATCTCTTTTAAAACACTGTAATGGCAGGGGTGGGAGGATGTTTTCATCAGTTGATTAGCCAAAAATACACCTGTAGCTGGAAACTTAGCACATTAATGCTAGAATCTGTATAACTAATGATACCATTTCTTGGTTTCTGATGCGAAGCACATCTAAAAAAGCCTTGTAGCTTGCTTGTAGCACTGATGGCTTGCTGTCACTGATGTAGGCTGCTGTGGGCTCATGGGTGGGTTTTTTTCTGAAAAATAAAAACCTGTGACTTTTAGGTGCTTCAGCTTCCTCCAAAAAAGTGTCCCAAATTATATTATTTCTTGGTTCAGAGTTACTAGTAAGTTGAAACTTGTGTTGAAATGTCCTGGAGAAGTTAAATCCTTTTGAAATTCGTTTCAATGGGAGAAAAAGTTGATAGCAAGTGTAGCTGTGTAATGATTTATTTACACCTTTACTTCCTGGTAGTGAAGATTGGGTTTTTTGCAGGGGTTAAATGTTTTGTATAAAAAGCCCAGTACCTGTGGAAGCATATTGCTAGTTTTTGTCCTGATGTGAGGCTAGGCATTGCATTCAGATA
This sequence comes from Chionis minor, assembly GCA_013398295.1. Taxonomy (NCBI): domain Eukaryota; kingdom Metazoa; phylum Chordata; class Aves; order Charadriiformes; family Chionidae; genus Chionis; species Chionis minor. The sequence goes on from VZSF01007137.1 coordinate 227,320, forward strand.
TACAATATGTATTTTTATCATATTTACTTCAACCATTTCAGTGAGGCCCGAATAAGACATTGCTCTTTCAAAGCAAATGCCTGATTTTAAGAAACAATCCTAAGGTATTATTTACAAGTAGCATCCTGTCTTTGCAGATCATCCACACTCTTCATCTTTTGCATTTTTTAATTATTTTTTAGACACCAAAAGTTGTATTTCCCCCTAAGGGGTATTACTGTAAATATTTCTTGCATATTGTCTCTTATGCCGAGTAATTGGAAGAAAGTTAAAAGAAAAAGACGATGTGTAGGGCAGTCAAACTTTAGTCCTAATAAATGTTAATTATTATTGTAGCGTATACATACATAAGTTCTGATGACTTGTTCCTAATGAGTTGTTTTGGGGGTGCATTTGCAGGAATGAATCAGTTTAACCCCATGTCCATAGGGAATGTACAGATGCCACAAGCACCCATGGGACCCCGTGCAGCTTCTCCAATGAACCATCCTGTACAAATGAACAACATGGGCGCTGTTCCTGCGGTTCGTACCTCTTGTTACCAAGTTCTTCTCAAAATCGGTTGGTTACTCTGAAAAGGCCATGTCATAGAGTAGTACTGTAAATTGGAGGGTAATTTCATGGAAAAATACCAAGCCTGTCACACTTCTATTGAGGCGTTTGTTTTCAATATTTATGGGGCTTTTTTAATAAAAAAACCGCAACTTTAGAGAGGTAGGTGCCAGAGATGCAATATCTCCAACAGTCTGTGGAAGAGCGTAGTTCTTTCAGAAACTGTGTCTTTGCAGTAATACGCCTCCTTTATTCCTCCGTGAAAACATGGTTTTATTCTTTAGAAAAAGAAAAATATTTTTGGTTTCACTGGGTTATCTACATTAGCTCAGAGAACAAAATGAAGTTTTAACACTCATAGTAGAATTTTGGATATTTCCTGTTTAAAAATAACTTCCTCACGAATACTGTGGAACAAATGCTGAAGTTACGTGTGTATGCCTACTTCCATTTGGTTTACTGAAGCCAGTTTTCCTTTTATTTTTTTTAATCCTGTCTTTTGGCCGATTACATTGAGGGTGCTTTCCTTTGTCTTGCTACGTAATACTGAATGGTAATATCTTTAATTTGGGTGTTAATTTTCAGATGGCAATGTCTCCTTCCCGAATGCCTCAGCCGCAGAACATGATGGGAGCTCATTCCAACAACATGATGGGTCAGGCTCCTACCCAGAACCAGTTCCTGCCCCAGAATCAGTTTCCAGCATCCAGCGGGGCTATGAATGTGAACAATGTGGGCATGGGTCAATCGACAGCCCAGGCTGGGGTGGCACAGGTAAGATGTATTTTCTACTGCTTATTTACTCTTAATTGTTTTGTACTAATTTATTTAACTTAGGTATGTTTTGTTTATTTGTATTTATATATCCATTATTTGTTGTAGTCACTCCTGACTTTGGGGGATCCTTGGGTTACATCTGCCTTCTTCATAAGCTCTTCTATAACCTATCTACATATGCTAACTAGGGGGCAATGCCCTGTAACTCCTGATTTAAAATCTTTTTTTAAAAAAAAAAAAAAGCATGCTGATAAGATTTTTATGGGGAATGTCAGAAGTTAGTTTATGGGATGTTTATCAGCATATGCTTTTGACTTTGTGTGGAACTCAGTAGCTAACTTTAAATCAAGAATGACAATAAAGATCTTTTAAAGCTTGTTTTAACCTCTCTACTCCTGAAAAGGAAATTGGGTTTTTTTCTGTAATGTTTTTTTTTTTGTCAGTGTAGTGGTCGGTGAAATAGCAGCTGCACTTACGATGTCAAAGTGTATCCCTTTCCACAGGGAGAGGCTTGGTTTTTAACTCAGAGTCCAATAATTTAAGTTATTTGAGACCTCCTGAGTTCTCTAGTCCAGCCGCATCCTCAAATGAGAGGTAGCTTAGATCGGGTTACGAAGGGCTCTGAGTCAAGTTTGGAACGTGTTCAGGATGGAGCATCTACAGTTTCTTGGGCCCTGGCTCAGTTGTTGGACCATCTTTGTGATGAGCATTTTTTTCCTAATGCACTTAGTTCAGTAAAACTGACTGTGTACAGGCAATATAGAAGCATATTTTAAGTTTGAAACCTCATCTGCAGAAAACTATTAATTGATTTAGATTTCGAAGAGTAAGGAGTACATCTGAGGATAGAGTATTCTTTTTTTATCACTAGTTGTCTGATGCAATCTTTAGTAAAATGCATCGTTTTAAAGTCTGCACGTCCAGAATATTATATTGTCGCTGCTCTGAAAAACAAATCTATAATTTTCTTAAGCATCTGGAGTAGCCTAATTAGAATTTAAAAATAAAAAAGAAGAAAGGAAAACAAAAAACCCTCTTAAGTCTTGTGCTGTGCAGTGGGGCAGGCATTAAATGCGTTGAACTGTCTTCTAAAGCAGGACTGCTCTAGAGCCCTGGCCTAAAATGTGTATTTGCTCAAACCATTTTGTATGCAAAGTCTGACCTTTGCCCAGCAAACGGCATGATTTAGAGATTGGCTGTGCCTGTGGGTTTCTGGGGTACTCGGAGATCGTGAGGATTCCCTCTCTGTGCCAGTAGAACTAACATAAAAAGACATGCATGGCACATCTGGGTCTAGGAGCAAGGTCTTTGACTAAGAGCTGATGGAAACGGTTAGAGAAATCAGAACATAGTCATTTGCAACAGCAACATTTGGTTATAGCTGATCTCGTGTTCAGACTTAGAGTATTCTGACAAAGACGACTGCAGTGCAGCGTTTTAAAGGTAAGTGTGATTCCCAGAGCTTTGGGAGTCCCATGTCTGTAAGACGATCTCTCTCTCTCTGTAGCAGGGGCAGGTTCCCAGTGCTGCTCTTCCCAACTCCATGAACATGCTAGGACCGCAGAGTGGGCAGCTACCGTGTCCACCAGTGACCCAGCCGCCTCTGCATCAGGCTACACCCCCTGTGTCCACCGCTGCTGGGATGCCGCCTATTCAGCACCAAACGCCGACTGGAATGACTCCTCCTCAGCCAGCAGCACCCACTCAGCCATCGACACCGGTCTCATCTTCAGGACAAACACCAACACCGACACCGGGTTCTGTTCCAAACGCCACACAGACACAAAGCACACCTACAGGGCAGACTGCGGCACAGGCTCAAGTCACACCGCAACCTCAGACCCCAGTTCAACCCCAGTCTGTGCCAACCCCGCAGCCATCTCAGCAGCAGCCAACATCTGTGCAGGCACAGCCACCTGGCACTCCAGTAAGTACCAGCTACTTGTGTTTTTTTCTTGTGTAGTGGCATTCCACAAGAGTTCTCCCTATGTATTGCACCATGTCGTGAATGTCTAGAGCCTGTAGTTGTCAATAGCACCTTCTACTTTAGACCAAAGGGTTTGTTCTAGAGATGTGTAAAAGTGTGTGTGTGTTTGTGTGGTCAGATGTTCTCAGCATTGTTTGAAGGAGGGGGGCATATGGAATGACTTTGAACTGCTCAAAGTAAAAATGGCAGCAGTTTGTAGAAGGATGAGGCGTACCGGGCCTAATGCTCTGTTTGGCCTTAATCAGAATCAGTCTTTTTGGATCATGAAACTTGCATAAATTTTTTCTTTTAAGCTTTAGTCAGGATGAATGCAAATGTCAAGGAATGTACAGTGTTTTATTGGGCAGGTGTTTTCTCTGTAAAGGAAGCCCCTTTGGGGCAGAATTCTTCCTTGGCTTCTCCTCTGTAAAGCAGAGTTATTAAATGTGTTGTATAGAAACTTGGCTACAGCGAACTCCTGTATCCATGTTCTGCACTGTTTTAGAATATCATCTCATGTCTCTTTGTGCTGTTCATTTTTAGTAAAGGAAAATATTTCTATATATGCAGTGTCTTTCTTTTGTACTGTTTTTACAACAGCTATCCCAGGCAGCAGCTAGTATTGATAACAGGGTCCCCACCCCTGCCTCAGTTGCTAGTGCTGATACGAATTCCCAGCAACTAGGACCAGATGCACCAATGCTAGAAAGCAAATCAGAAGTTAAAACTGAAGAAACTGAGCCAGAGACTAGTGAGACACAAGTGGAAGCTAAGACTGAGGTAAATGAGATTCTATACAGCTTAACTGAAAGCAGTGATAGATATAAAAGCACTTAATGATGTGTCTGAATTGGTGAGCTAAGGGGCGAGAGGAGGGTAGTTACTGGAAAGTAACTGTCCCGAGGAAAGCCATGGATGGAGACTGCTTTGACAATCTCAATCTAATATTTTGGTGGCTCAAGTTTGGGTCATAGAGGTAACATTGCTTCTCATTGCATCCTTTCTTAAGGTGGAGGAGGATTTGCAAGGATCTTCACAAATAAAAGAAGAAACAGATGGAACAGAACTGAAACAGGAGCCAATGGAAATAGAAGAAAAGAAGCCTGAAATAAAAGTAGATGCTAAAGAGGAAGAGGAGAGCAGCACTAATGGCACCACCTCACAATCCACGTCGCCATCTCAGCCACGCAAAAAAAGTATGTGTACGAAAACTGAGTTTTTCTTGCATATTTTATTTTACTAGCATTTGTTTTCCTTAGTTCCTTCTGTGGGGTCTGTTTTGCACACATATTCCAGCACACGGAGCTCTAGGAGATCCACACTGTGTAATTTAGTTTTTTGAAAGTAGCGTTCCTTTAATGTTGTATGACTCCCGGGTGAGGAAAGCATTTGTTGGGGTCTTGATCCCAGCAGTCTTCTCATAGCTTCCAGTTTCTGCCCAGAAGGACCAAGGCAGTAAGGCAGTGATTGCTGGAGAAATTATATACATAAATCTCTCCCTTTACATCTTGACCGGTGCTCTTTCAAGGGAGCTTAGTGTAGACGGATTGCTTTCGGTAACCAAAAATACCTGTTGCTTTGCTTTTCTGTTAGAGGCTGCACACACCGGCTTCATACTGAGTTTAAGCCTTCGCTTCTCTGTCAGTCAGGTGCTTGAACTCTTCTGTGTCTGTGTTCCTCCAAGGCTGGTCTGCTGCTGTGTAGTGTTCATTTGAAAACTTTCTCCTCAGAAACAGTTAGGTCAGCATTAATTAATCTTAAATTAATCTACAGTGTTAGCATAGATTTAGGTGTGACCGTTATCTGTACACTATATATTTTTCCAGAAGGAAACTTGACGGCATTACAGATCTTGAGTGGACTTACATAAAGAATTGCATGCCTTGGGTTAGTAAGAAATAAATTAGTAAGATTCTTAAAGAAAACAGGCAGGAAGAAATGACTCCATTTGTAGTGCAGGCTTTGTGAGAGCCTGCAAGGTAAGTTTTTGGACTCAAAAACGGTAGCTGTTTAGAGACCTCCATCTCTTAGCATCCTGTTTTATGAGGTGATGCTTTCTGTGGTTAGTTTTTAGGTTTAGACCAAAGGTAAGCTTTCAACAAGCTGCAAACATTGGGGAAGTGATGAGCCATGTCATGACTTTTTTTTTTTTTTCCCCTTCCCTTGCGAAGGAAACAGCAAATAACTACATTAGGAAAATGTTTTGGGTGCATGCTTTCCAGAATGTGATCAAGAAATCATAAAGTTTTAAAGTTTGTGCAGCTTGAATCTTGATCACTTGTATATGCCTTGGGTTCCATTTAATTACTAAACATTATCTTCTTATAATAAAATGCTATGAAACACATTTTCCTGTGGATTCTACTTTCAGTTTGTAGCACGGTGGGCCAGCCAAATGAGAGTGCACTGCAGAACTAACTGGCAGAGCCTGTTTTGGACAAAATGTAAGATAGGGAGTGAAAAGCTTATTAGCTTTATAAACCAGTTATATTCCCAGTGCAAAGAATCACTGCTGCTTGCTAGGAGGAGTGTGCTTGCAAGTAAATCGAGGCGAGTGGTTGAAAAAGGAAGGTTCTTGCAGAAGAACTGGAAGAGCTGCTCTGTCCTACTGATTCAGTCTAGCTTGCTACCTATTTTCCAATACCTCATTTAATAACAGTTTTATCTTAGAAATACTGTCACTAAGTAACCGTATAGTATAATACATGTGCAGCAGGAGCAGGTACAACAGCACATACAGTTTTAAATGGCGACATTTTCTCACCGAGTAGTTTGTCCACCTTTAATAGAGCATTTGTATTAAAATGCTAAACAAACCAAGAGGTATTCGAGAGCAAATACCGTGAAGTGTGCTTAAGGGTTATATGACATTTTAAAACGATTTATGATACTCCTCCAGAGTTTTTTTCATGGGTTACAAAAGTATTGGAAACTCTTCTTCCTTCCCACACGGCCAGTTTCCCGAGGTGCACCCTACAGTAACCTGGGATGTAGCAGATACTCGCCGCCAAGGCTCGCGGTTGGGAGTGTCTGGGAGCGTGTACACTGTAAGTCAGCAAGTTGTAGCCTGATACCTTAATGTTTGAAAAGATTTGTCTGGACCCCAAAGGAGTGTATTTCTGGGTACAAGTGGCTTACATTGTGGAGTTGGAATCTCACCTGTTTGTACCACCCGTCCAGGTGTACGGAACACCCTCAGCCTAGCTGTGCTCTCCCCATGTAACTAGACAGGAACCTGACTTGTGCAATGATGTGCTTGTGCTGCACGGGTGAGAGAACGGGGTGGAGTGATGCTGCTGAAATACCTCTCTGCTCAATTCACCTACACCTGCATTTCTGTAGTTTAGCTTTTTTTGGAGAATTGCAGACACACTCCTTCAGCGAGCTTTTCTTCATCGAGGTTTTGCCTTTATAAATAGGGGCAACCAGACCCTTCCAACTTCAGGTTTGGGGTTTGTTTTGCTTTTTGTCTGCAAACCTAATGAAAGCAAGAAAGGAACAGTTTTGGTTCCTTGCCTCTTCCCTTTCAGTCTTCTCAAAAGAAACAGTGTAATACTTATTTTTGGTAGCTCCAGTCTCCTCGTCCTAGATGGCTGCCTTAGTTTGACCTTCAGGATTCGTTTTACTCATTTCTCCCTTTCTTTATCAGACATAATAATGCAAAATCTGCAAGGGCTTGATTGGGGGGGGAGGAGGGGGTCTTCAGGTGTACTGTCCCTATTGTTTTGAAGATGTCTTCATCTTCCTATACAAATTTTCTTCTTAGGATTTCCTCTGCTTGAAAAAAAAAATTTAAAAGGTAAAAAAGGTAGCATTATACTCTTCTCTGGCAGATAATACGTCATCGTGATTCAGGCAAAGATCCCATTTTCTTTTTACCACCCACGCACCCAAGACAAAATGGGATAACTGGATGCCAACTCCTTACAAAGATCTTCTAGCTACCGGAGGAGAATGGGTGCATTTAATTGTGAAAAAAGGGAAGAAGAGAGAACAGAAACTTTCTTCTGAAATCTGTGTATAGGGAGGGAGATCCTGTGATCAAATGTGCTGTTATTAGTCATATTCCTTAGAGGCAGAGCAGCTTTTTTTACTGCTAAAGATGAAGGCAACTTTTCTTTACATTTTTAGGTGAAGTCAGAAATCAAAATAATAACTGTATTTTGATGTTTATTTTCTCAAACTTCAAAATGAAAGGAGTTTGTGAACTTCTGTCAGCAAAGATAATTAGGCTTTAAGGAATTGGCAAAAGTTGTGCTGGATCTCTGTAGTTTGGGTTTAAATTAAGATTGGATTTATTTTGAAAGACTGTAGCTTAGTGGTATGTTGTTAGAGGGGTCGGTACAGGGAAAACTCTAAAAGCAGTGTCAAGCAGGTTCCTGGAATAGATTATTATAGTAGGTGCTTTTTGACCTTTAAATTTTATTAAATTAAATAATTCAGATTAGCAGGTTATGAACTACCTGAGTCAGAGCAAGGTAGCTCCAGAAGCAACAGAAAATACTTTTCTTGTGAATGGAATTTAAAATGTCCTTCTGTTCTTGCGAATTCCATAATATAATTTAGTAGTTTATAAAACTTTGAGAGTATATGGGTAGGGTTCCTTTCGTAGGAAAGCGCCTGCATATATGGTATCAATAAATGTGGGAGAGAAATGCCATTTTGTCGGGACTGAGATTGTGGCAACAGCTGAAAGGATCATCAAGTTGCGTTTGCTCTTGCAATGACAATCATAGGCCTCCTCGGCTCATCTCGTTTCTAATCTGGCGAGGCCAAGTTCAGTAGTAGCAGCATGAGATCTTGATGTCTCTGCGAGGCAAGCCCTTGCAGAAGCCCTTCTGGCAGCTGGCTTAGTCCTTTGCCGTGATTTAGGTGCCTTGGGTGGCATCTTGCCTGTTGTGTACGTGAGCAGCAATCCTCTCTCCAGTTAGAGGCAGCGCACTCAAATGGCCTTACAATTTTCATCCTGACTAACAGTTTCCGGGAGTGCAACATCTACAATTGGCTAAAAAAAAAAAAAAGTAACTTAATGCTTCAGAAATGTTTTGCGTAGCGTGAACTTAATTTCCTGTCTTGCTTTATTTTTGTGTGTAATTGTGTAATTTCAGTGAGTGTAGTTGAGATGAGAAGGCTTCCTCAGAAATATCACCTAAATGAAAAGTGGGGGGGGAAACCCAAAACTTCTAAAAAATCGTAGGTATTTTAACTAGAAGTCCCAAAAAGCAATTATATCTTACCAAAAATACCACCTGAGTGACAGAAGCAATGATCAGACTTGAAGGGGCCACTGTAGGTCTATTGATTTAAATGTTTTCAACAGGACTCCTAATTGCTCCCTCTTACTGGTATCGTTCTCATTTCAGCCAGGTAAATAAATACTAGATGCCATACTGCTTTCCTTACTTGTCTTTTTTCCTCAATAATAGGCGTTCTTCCCTATTTAAAGACTCTGTTTCTAAGGAAATAAACACTGCTGAGATGTTCAAAGAGCTCTCCAAGTTATCGTTATTTTTCAGAAAATGCATTGCTTTTCTTGTCCTTGTCATCCACTATTGAAAGAAACATGGTTGTTGCCATGCCACTGTTGCCAAGGCGTTGTAATGATGCATATAAATCTGGAAGTATTAACACTTTCCAAATCAATTAACAGTCCGTCAGACCAGGACTGTTTGTATACTATGGCCAGAAAATTCTTCTGCCAGCTATTGAGACATCTGGTTACTCTCTGTAGAGCTGGCTCTTCGGCCCTGTCCACTACGGTGGTTTTTGGTAGAATAATCTTGGCTTGGAAATAGCAAACAAGGTTAGAAGGGAGGGAGAGGAAAACATGCCTGGTCTGCTCTCTGAAGAGCTAAGGTTCATCCATGTTGAAGCGATTGAATTAATTTGGTTCTGGATAGGTTCTGTTGTTCTTAAATGCTCTAGAATATGTGTCATTATGGGCTATGGTTGTTTCTGTCTCCTTATTCTGGGAACATCACCTACTGTCATTTGAGTAAATGTAAAGGCTGTGCAGTAGCCTCTTGACTAAGTTTTGCCTCTGATCAGCTATGCAGATCAGGAAATTGCTCTTAAGATTTTTATGTTAATGTTTTGGGGTCCCTTTAGAGGGCTCAAGAGGTTAGGAAACTTGGAAGGAATTTTTCTAACCTTTCTGACTTTCATTAACAGTTTTCAAACCTGAGGAGCTGCGCCAGGCTCTCATGCCTACCCTTGAAGCTCTGTACCGGCAGGACCCAGAGTCTCTGCCTTTTAGACAGCCTGTGGATCCCCAGCTTTTAGGGATTCCGGTGAGTTGGCATTAAAAAAAAAAAACAAAAAACCAAAACTTTTTTGTGTTTTGTCTTTGCTTATGTCAACATTTCATCTTTTCTGTACTTCATAATATGAACGGTTGACACCTTAAAAATAAAGGGTTTTGTGTGTGTTTGAAGGACTACTTCGACATCGTGAAGAATCCTATGGATCTTTCAACCATTAAACGTAAATTGGATACTGGGCAGTACCAAGAACCCTGGCAGTATGTGGATGATGTTTGGCTAATGTTTAACAATGCCTGGCTTTACAATCGCAAGACTTCCAGGGTCTATAAGTTTTGCACTAAACTGGCAGAGGTGTTTGAACAAGAAATTGATCCCGTTATGCAATCACTTGGCTACTGTTGTGGGCGCAAGGTATGTATTCCAGGAGTGGAGCTGTGCTCGTCCCAAGAGCTTCACTTGAATCAGATGAAACATACGCTTTATATACTCTTTTTAAAAAAGGGAAGTATTTAATGAAATGATTGGTCAAAGTTTAGCTTTATTATAAGCATGCTAAGAGCTAAAGAAGGTAGCATCCTTCTTGCTGCTATTCTGTTAGTATTGTTGCATTCTTCTCTGTCAGAGAACACCTTTTTTGGTCATAAGCAATATTAAAATGCTTTGCTCATTTCTTGTGTCCGTTGCAATAAAGTAGGTGCTTAGAGGGTGGGCTGTTTAGCTTATCTAGTTAATAATTGTAATTAAATTAAGAGAGTTGTGCTAATGTATTTACAATAGCTTGGAAAACTGTGATAAACATAACAATGTATTATGATACCGGTAAGGATCAGGTTTGCCTAACAGATACTTGATGAACATAAGATTACATTTTAAAGCTTCTTTTCTCACCATTCTTTTGCAGTATGAATTTTCTCCACAGACGTTGTGCTGCTACGGCAAGCAGTTGTGTACTATTCCTCGTGATGCTGCCTACTACAGTTACCAGAATAGGTAAGTCCTTGACTTTGGGTTTTTTTTTTTCCTTTATCGAGGAAGTGAGATCCTTTTGAGTTCTCTGCACATAAGGAGGAGGAGGATTATTAACTTCTTCTTTCCTTTGACAGTCAGGAAAAAGTTATTTTTCTATCTTTGCATGCTGTCCTTTTGCAGGTGACCCTTTAGTTTCCTGTGCTGCAGCTTGACACACACTATTCAAGTGCTTGCTATTAGCTAGGATGCACCGCGCACCGCTTAAGTGGAAGTGAAGTTGTCCATGTTTTCCACAAAATGAGTAGCAGGGCTTGCTGGAGGGAGAAGGGCAGAACTGCAGAAAGGCACTGAGAAATCACATTATGGGAGAATTGTAAAAATACACAGGTTTGTTATCAAATTAGTGTCAGAATTTGCGAAATAAAGGATACTGATTTGATCACAAGACTTGCTTTCTCTCTTCCTAGTTAGTACTTCATTCTATTTAAATTAGCTTTGAATTAGCATTGAAAGCTACCCAGACTCCATGAGAAGCTATGAAAACAGTAGTTTCTATTATTTTTTAATTAACATTAAAATGATTATTAAGCAATTTTAATATTATAATAATTAATTTTCCATTTAATGCTTAAGTCGACTGTGCTTTGAAAACAAAGCAAACTTGGCTTTGGGTTTGGATTCTTAGATTATTAAATTCCTCTCAATTACAAAACTTAAATGGGCTAAGGCACAAACTTCCTTTTCCCTGTTTAAAGCAAAGTTACGAATTGCTTTCCAGAGGCTCGGTAGTCTGTAAGTCTTGCCAGCTTCGAAGTGCTGAGCGGGGCTGTTGTCTAACTGTAGTTCCAGAACTGATTCAGACAGTTGGTGCTTGCATTTAGCCTCTCTCGGGGCGATCCCTGCATCCCCTGCACACGCTGTAAGCTGGTGCAGGACTGTTCTGTGCCACCTGGGTGAAGCAGCGTGGTGTGGGAGATGAAAACGTGTCGCCTGACATCGTACGTTGGGTCTGTCTGCCTTTGGGGCAGATAGTGCTGGTGCAAAGGAAGGTAAATTCGCGAGCTCTCATAAAAGGTTTTATACAGCCGCTGTGAACTCCGGGGGAAAAAAGTCAGTCTGAAGAGAAATAAAGCAATTAAAATGTATTTAAAGAGATAGTACTTCAGTACCGGAAGTGGGGAAACCAAGAACTCTTAAATACCAACTCCGCATGGTAGAATTTCAAATACTTTTCATATTATGCATCCAGCTAGTGCTATATTTGAAAAAAACATAGCAACCTCAAAAATAATAGAGGAAGGGGTAATTTTTCTTTCAGTTATACCTTTCCTATTTAAGTTAATATTAAATCATTTGGATCACTCAGTGTGAGGCGGTGTTGCTAGGAAGAAGTATAGGAACGATGCGGGTTGTGGGTGTCTCTGGACTTGGTGATGCGATAGTTCAGTTTCCTGCATGCTATAAATGATAGTCTGTTTACATTGAGTTTAGTCTAAAAGGGTAGTAATAAAAGGGAGGTGATTTGTCGAAGTGTCAGTAGGCCGGTGGCAGAACAGAAATAGTTGTGGATTTCTGTTCATCCAGATGTCTTGAGAAAAGGTTGGGGTTTGGGGATTTGGGGTGGTTTTGAGTTGGCAGGTGCTCGGGTGGTGTATTTGGACTCTCAGATCATAGAAAGCTCTTATTCATCAGCTCTGTTGCTCTAAAACAGTCAAATTAACTGTCCCCTGTGACAGTGATCTTCAAATCTTAGATTTTTCTCAGCTGAGTAGCAAATTAGTGAAAAACAAATTCTGTGGTTCCAGCAGACCTTTAATTGGTCAGATGTTCTTGTTGTTTTCCGTTTATGAAACAGACGAAAATGGATGTACTTGAAGTCCAGCGTATCCCATAACTACATTACAATTAAGAATATTTAGGCATCATTGAATAAATGAACTCTGGCACTACAGTTCAATGATTAAAAGTTAATTGTCTGGTATAGAACTCTTTTGCTTCCCCAAAAAGGCAGAAGTTTACGTTAAAGTAACTGTTCAGAAAATATACTTCATGTGTGAATATCTGGTTGAGAAAACTGATTGGTATTCCATATCAGTCTAAACGCTAGTAACATCCAGTTCCTAATTTAGAATTTCCTTTGAATGCACTTAAATACAGTTGGAAATTCACCTGTTAAGGCAGAGATTGAGCATTTTCTGGACTTTGGTATTGAACTGTAATGTTACTCTGATAAATGGGAATCGGTCACCTGAACAGTCTGCATTTGAAAAGCTTTTCCTTTTTGATGCACTGCAATAAGTACATTCTTTGGATTTTCTGTGACTGTTACCACTAGAATTGCATGCTTTCTATGGGAGTTGTTGAATATTTGTAGTGACATGTAAAAGTCAATGAATTACAAGCAAGTCTCCATTTCTAAGGGTCCATATTCATAGTAAGTTATAGCTATTGTTTCACCTTGGTTATTTTATGGCCAAGTGTTCATGATCTTTCGGTGACTCATTTTCACTGTATTTCAGTTTTTATTTCCTCATTTTAATATCATGGATTAAGGCTTGACTCTTGCTAGCATTAAACTTCAGTTCTGCAGCGTATGAAACCCTGCGCTCCCTTTTGGATCTGCGGATCACTGGAGCATGTGCTTAACACGCTGCCGAACTGAAGGGCTCATCCCTGCCAGACGGAGCTTCCCGCAGCCGCCATGTGAAGAGAGGGTGAAATAATCCATACCGCTGGAGCTCGTTAGATTTCTGAGGTGTAACTTAAAAGCCAATATCGAAGGCAACCTCGTTGCTCAGTTTCGCAAGTGCTTTGGAAGCTCATAAATTATTCTAAAAATGGATCAGAATTAACCACTTTTGGGATTGTTTAAATGTAGCAAAGTATTAGTAGGAGCCTTGACCATGGATTTTTCTGGCCACACACTCCTGTGTTTGGGTCCTCCCATGTTTCAGTCCTTCCCGATCTGACTCTGAAAATGAGCAACCTTGTTAGTAGGAAAAATAGTTAGTGGGGTTTTTTTAATTGAAGAAAAATGTTAAGAAGCAGAGTATAGGGAAAAAAAAGACTTGGACAACGTGTAACAGCATATAAAATTCTGAAACTGTTATGTTTCGGGGTTTTATTTAAAAAAAATAAATAAAGTAGATGATACTGTATCAGCTTAGGGGCATGGGGCAAAGGGCAAGTGAAGTCAGTGTAAATGAGATGTGCAGCGTCAGTATCCACTCCTGACGTTTTCTTGTAATATTGCTCTCTAATAACCATACTTTATTTATCATTCCCAATGATTACACATTAATGGAATACATTTTATTATTTTTTTTTCTCCTGGCCTTGTTCTGTTGCATTATCAGTTCCAAAAGCCTTGTTTTTCCTTGGGAGGGTGACGCGTTTAATCCTAATTGAGCTGACCCAGGAGGAGAGAAGTCATTTATGGTAGGCTGGCCAGCAGCTCTCTGGGCAGGGAGCGTGGCACTTTAGCTCACGTGGTTGCTATCAAAGTTGTGGCAGCCCCGCTGGTAAGGTGATGAAGTGGGTATGTCAGTATGGGCTATATTAACTAGAATAAAATACACCTTTTTCCTTTTTGTGTCAGCCCCACAGTAGAGAGAGTATTCAGTGTGCTGCTGCATTTAAGTGATTCTTGGCTAGCAGAGTAGCTCTTGAAGCCCGAGCCAGCTGGCAGAGTTTGCAGAAGTTTTCAGGCTCTTGTAAATCATGCTATGGTAACACGGACCTGGCTCCAGCCCGGGGAGGACACAGATCGCTCTGCAGAACATCTTCCCCCGATTCCTCCGGCGCTGCTGGAGGACCTGCTGTCGTTCACTTGCGCCGCGTTTCACAAACGTTTAGAAAACATGGGGAGCGGTGATGCAGTGGCCAGCGGGTGTCACAGGAGGAAATTCTGATCCATACCTTTCAATCAGTGCCTATAAATGGCTTTTGTTGACTCCAGGAAAGCACAGCCTTGGAGATGTGTCACCTGGATGACCGTAGTTTAAGTGTATGAGTATGTGTTTGAAAGGGCAAGCTGACATATTTATTAATCTCCATCCCTTAAGTTGTTGGTTCATTGTGATACTGAGTCTCGTTTGATGCCTTTTATACTTACCATTCTTACAGTTCTAGTGTTTGAGTACTAAAACTGCGTTTTACTGTGCTGCCATTGCTGCTTATACTCTCTCACTCTTGATCCTCCATACAGCTCCTTTATTTTGATGATCCTTTGTGGCCTTCCTGCATTTTACAGCTGTGGCCTCTCTTTGTTACCTTTGTTCATGTGTGAATTCATATCCTTTCCAAACATTTAGCCTCCTTTTTTTTTTTTTTTTTGTTTTTGGTGGTGACCCTGACAGCTTTGGTTCCAGTTCATCTGAAGTAAACAAACAAACAAAAAACCCCATCCAAAAAAAAAAACCCCAAAAATCTATGTAACTTTGATTTTATTTTTTTTTTTTCAAATGCAGATTGTATTTTCGTAGAGTTGTATTCCGATTTACTCGGCTTGGTTTGTTAAATGGCAGTATTGGTTTTGCTGAGTATAACTTGGATTGGCTCTTGGTCTGGTGACCAAAAATTGTACCTAGTCTCATATTCAATTTGTAAAGTTTAATTCCACATCTTTAATGGATCTGATAAATATATTGTATGTATGTACAATATTTAATGTTGTTCACATATATACATATATTGTACTGACGTAGAGAAATGGCTGGAAACTCTGACCCATAATTGCATTTCTGTTAAATGTCTGTCTAGAGTATGGATTTGGTTTCATTTGTTATTAAATAATATTAGCTGAGCAATTGGTCACATTTAATCTTACAGTCAAATAACTTTTGAATTTAATATTTTTCTAGAATTTTTTCAATACCAAGTGTTTCTGCTTTTACAGTTTTTACTGACAATCAGTAAATGCTTTCGGCATATTTTCTAATTACTTAGATCTGTAATAAATGTGTTCTTAAAGCTTTTTGACAGGCTGGGTTTTTTTTACCCAAAGGAGACTCAATCAGCCGCAAGCCTGGAGTCAAAGAGCGTTTTTCGCTAAGTAATGCAAATCAAATCCAAATTCTTAAATTTGAAGTCTATACAAACGTAGCGCTTGGTAGCTACTTCATTAATCCTCCCCAAATTTTGAATTTGACGCCCGACGACTTGTTAGTAATGTGTAAAATGAGACCGAATGCTAATCTGTGCTTTGCCTTGGCTTTCTGCTCTGTGTTGTCTTGGTGTTTGCGTCTTACCTCTTATGTCTGTGCTGTTTGTTCCCTCCCCTGTTCTCTAATCCTGCCCTCCCCTCTGTTCCTCCTCATTGTCCACACTGACCCATCAATCAACCAACAACGCCCCCCCTTTCGTCGTGGTGATCTGCCCTGCTCTGGTTGGTGGCTCCGTGCTTGGGTGGCTGTATGTTGTGCTGGACCAGTTCACCCAAATATGGCCTTCTTGCTGACAGGTATCACTTCTGTGAGAAGTGTTTCACTGAAATCCAGGGGGAGAATGTCACCCTGGGTGATGACCCTTCCCAGCCTCAAACGTAAGTCTCTTCCTTCCTTCTGCATGCCGCCTGTATTTTAAAATAAATAGGGGGGGTGGTCTCTAGTCCTGATTTGATAGTCAAACCCTGTGGGTGGTGGGGGCGTTCGTGGGGAAACGCTTGCTTTCTTACTAAGAGGAGATTTTTTACAGTAAGAGATGATTAACAGTTGTCACTGCGTTGGGTCTGTCAGTCTGCCCGACGGTGGCACTTGCGTCCGGTTGCGCTGCTCGAGCGCTGCCTGTGGCGCAGGGGGTGGCATACACTAGGTGATGTGGTTGGAGGCAGGGGGAATGGAAGCTGTGTCAATAAACATCACTAATCCCTTATCTTTTCAAACGAAAGACTTTGGCTTATCCTGATGTCTCACCTTCCTGAGGCACAGCTTTTGTTTATGAAACCAGTGGCTTGTCTTTAGCCTGGCCAGGAAATAAGATGCCCTAAGATTTATGAAGAATGCAGGCTGTTTCGGAAGGTGGCTGCTTTACTGGCGAGAACCTCCCTTGTTCTTTATAATTTTAAATTTATGTATGTACTTGGGTGCCTCTTATTTTGCTTTTAATTTACACAGCAAGTGAAAATATTTTCTGTAGCTTAAAATAAAATGAACTGAATTGCTTTCTCTGTATAGAAAATAAATACTGATATGCTTTCTTCCGACTTGAGGTTTGCTCATTTGCTGCAATTCAGAAAAGCATGACACTGTCTTGGCCTCTGATATAATGGTACTACTGAGTTTTCATATTAACTCTTTGTCTCTAGAACCATCTCTAAGGATCAGTTTGAAAAGAAGAAAAACGATACACTAGATCCAGAGCCGTAAGTACCAGGCCATTGTTTTTCTTAAACTAATCTCATCCCTGTCACTTGTCCTTTAGCCAGCACTTCAGAAATGGGGCAGTGAATGAAGCAGTCTTCCTTTTTCCTCTGTCTCTGCCCAAAAAGGCTGCAGAATCTTCCTCTAGAGTTCATAGCACAGCATAGGAACTTGGTGTCTACCAGCAATACCCGAGAGGGAGACGTGAGCCTGTTTGAATGGCAGTTTCTAGTCGTGTTTATTTGGGTAATTCCTGAGGTGCCTTCTGCAAGGCACTGCACAGCTGCCTGAAACAGCCTGAAAACAGCCCTCCGTCCTACAGAGCCATTACGCCAAGCCCTGAGTACCTGGGGCGGAGTTCCGCATTTCCTCTTCTGGTTTTAGCTAGACTTCTAAAACACTTTTTTTTTTCTCTTCGCTTGAGTGCTTAGCCCACTGAAAGAGCCATCCTCTTCCCTGGCATTTATTACCCTGGGGAAGTTCAGTAAAAGCCAAGTTGAACGTTTCTTCAGTAGCCCTGTGCTACTTTTCCTGCTGTCCTTAAGTGGCTGAAATGAGATTTTTATCTTACTACTGCTTTGTTCTCTGGCAGTTTGATACACAATACATTTTGTCTCCTTTTCTCTTCTTTGCAAATGCTAAATAGAGCTCCTCCCCCCGACCTTTAAAGGGGTCTGCTGAGATAGACCCCGATGCATTTGGCTTCAAAACCAATGTTGCAGTCTTGACTTGATCCAAGAGAAGAATTCTGACGTGCTCTTTTGACCAAAAAAAGCCTTGCCAAAAACCCAAAAACTGTAGCAGACCCGTGCAGGTGAAGACAAGCTAATACATGTTTTCTGGCCACAGTGATTCACGAATTACTAGTTTTTACATTTACAGTAAGTTGAGCAACCATTTAGTCAGCTTGTGGTGGTTGTAACAATTGAAAAATAAATCTGTGGAGGTATTGTTAAGCAGAATTCTGTGAAGTTGGGAAAACTCAGAACTCTGCTTAGAAAATGATAGAAAAGATCCAGAAGTTGTGCATGACAGCCCATTTCACATTTTTAAACTTGTGTGCTTTACTTTTTTTTAGATTTATATATGTATATATATATAATGTCCACATGAAATTGATAGATGCATATCTGAAGCTGTTCTAATAAGGTGGTTTTTTTTAAACTGACATCTAAATTGGGCCTGCTGAAGTTGATTCAGTTCTTAGCAGAGGGTTGGAAGGTCCTTCTGTCTTGCTGAATTCTGGAAAATGACTTGCCTAACAAGGAAAGTGATTGTCTGCTGGTTTTTCTTCTCAGGTTTGTTGACTGCAAAGAGTGTGGTCGGAAGATGCACCAGATTTGCGTATTACATTATGATATTATTTGGCCTTCAGGGTAAGATGTTTATTAGTTTTTTACCCCTTGTATAATAAGACCAATGTAATTTACATAATTAAGACTTTCTGCCTTTGCTTTTTAATATACAATCACTGCCTGTTAGGAGCTGATTACAAAAGGACAGAGCATTTCTAGATAAAATAAATCTTTTGGTGTTTGGGGTATCATCTCAGTACGTTCAGATGAATATGTGCATGAAACCAACTTGTTCATATACGCAGATTTCTGTGGTTTCTTTTTAACTACTAAACAATGGAAGCTGGTTGGAGGTAAATTTGTATATTGCAGAACACAAATGCAGGTGTAACTGCTTGGCAGAATTAAATGAGCTCATAAAGGCTTTAAGTCCCTTGAAAATGGAGAGCTACAAACTGTTCAAATCCAGAGAAAAATATATCATACTCTGACAGTTAAATTATGGGTTCATACACTGGGTTTAAGCTAGCCCATAATGGATTTATGCTAAGTTTTTGGCAACTTTTTTTTCCTCAATAGGTTTGTCTGTGATAATTGTCTGAAGAAAACTGGTAGAACACGTAAAGAAAACAAATTCAGTGCTAAAAGTGAGTTTGATATTTCTATTTTTATCTTCAACTTCCATCTTCTCCCTGCCACCCCAATAGCTTTTTGATTGAGACTTTTCGGTTGTCATGATAGACAGTAGAGAAACATTTGCACAGTGGGGAGTAGTGTAGCCCAAGGCTTTAGTAGCTGTTTGAATTTTAATCAATGTTTTAAAGACCCGCTCTCTATGTGTTTGTGGTCAGTCTTAATGCTGCTTGAGGTATTTGGCATCTATGTCCTTATTTTTCTAAGATTAAAAAAAAAAAGGGGGCGGGGGGGGAACAAAACAGGAGAAACGTAAGGCTGCACGCACTCCACTGGCTATATTTAGACATGTTTCCATGTAGCGTTGAAACTGTAGTAAATGACTGTCACCTCTGTGCCCTTGAAATAACATGTAATAACAAGTTGTACTGCACTTCAGGTGTACTGTGGTGCTGCCAAGTACGAGTGTATTTGAAGAGCTTTTCTTGCTTCTAGAGTGGACTGTGTTATAACAACTGTCCGCTGGAATAAGTAACCAATTGCGCTACGCGTCTACGTTTTCTTGGAAGTAACTATTGTCATAATCTTGTTGAAATGTGTGCAGAAGAGAGTGCCAAAAGATGCCTGGTCAAGTTGTCTCCGTCTCCTTAGTAATCCTTACACAGGCATTCTTTGCATGCATTTAATGTCAGAGAACGTAATTGGGTAACTTTTACTCGTGCACGTTTTGCGGGGGTGGGGGGGGAGTAGGCGCTAGGATTGAAAATGCAGTGTCAGTCACATAGAGTAGGTAAATAAAGTGAGTGTAGAAGCCAAGAGGGTGATTCAGGCGCTTGAACAACTAGAACTTGCAGGTACACTTGAGTCAGTCCTTGTTCTTTGGTCCTTGGAAGTTCTGGGCATCACCTTGTCTTACTGTGACTTTGGAAGCCTGAATCTTCCAAATTGTGATAAAGGAGTGGTTTTTGCATTAAGTGTAACTTCTTGATAACTTCATGTGTGGTTGACTGCATAATAAGAGATTTGAAGGGGGATAATTTGGAGCTGATAATGCTGTATGAGACATATTAGGTTACAGCAATCAAAACGGTCTCTGGAGTAACGTGACGCATGCAAGATTGTATTGTTAAAAAGATTAAAGTTAGTCTCATTAAAGACAGATTAAGATTGTAAGAGAACATTAATAAAATGATGAAATAATGTAGTTTGAGATAACCTTTTTAGATAGATGTCTCTTCTATTGTATGCTGACTTGACAGCATACATTGATGTAAATTGTCTTAAATAAGTATGTGATTCCCTGGACGTCTGCAGTTCTGTGACGTTGCTTAAAATTTGAATAACCAGCATTTAATTCAAGGTAACCATTCTGCTCTTTGGGGATCAGGACAGGGAAATAACGGTGCTTTTTTCCTTTCCATTGAGCTCCTTTTCCTTCTCCTTTCCCTGCTCTTGGACTGTCTTGTTTTCTTTTTGCCATGATGATTTGAGTCCTGTTGCCAGCTGTAATCCACTGGTGGGCTAAGCTCTGGAGATCAGGTTTCTTTAACGGTGCTCTAGTGGAAACACAGGAACAGGGAATGAAAGCCTGTTCTGGTTGTCAAAACCTCGGTCTTACTACTGACCTAAAACCAAACGTGAGCAATGAAAGTTTGAAACATTAACATGTTTCCTCTCCCCCTCCTTCCCCATAAAAAGCCTTACTTACTGCATTGCCATCAGTATTTCTGTGCGCTTTCAAGCATGTCGGCACAGCTACTAGTAATGAAGATAGCACGTCCCTCAGCTGCAAGCTATTGCTCAGCTGTTATGGTAACATTCGTATTCCTAAGTAAAAATTGGTTATCTTAACCACATCGCCAGCTGCATAAAGCTGACTGATAACTTGCCAAATGTAACCTACAAACCAGTCTACAGCTGGATTATGCTGTGAAATGTCTAACTTTTGAAGAATTTTTCCTACTGAGAATATCTACAAAGATTACTTAACCAGTAGCTAATGCAGAGATGTTCAAAGACAAAAGATGCCCTGACAAATAAGTCACCCGAAGCAGTTTCCTGACAAAAAGTCACAGTAAGCCAGAAGTCTGACTTTCTTCCTACCTGTCCAGTACCATCCAGTAACAACTGTCTGGCCACTGCTACTGCAACAAAGCTTCCGCACTCGGGTGGCCTGAAAGCCTTCTCTGTTCTTACCAATTTGGATGCCTTTTTTCAAGTTTGCACTGCAGTTTTCATTGAGACCTGAACTTTTATTGGAAGTACATGTGTGAGAGGTGTCCATGAACCAAAATTCCTTTGCTTTCTAAAACAATTTGCCCATTGTAGTATATCAAAATACACAGCTTTTAGATCTTTTCCTTACAGTGAATGTAATTTCAGTGCTGCCTATTTCTTTTATCTTCTCATCTGGTCTGTTTGTTTGTTTGTTTTTCAAATTTTAATGCATTGCAGCATAAGGAAGGAAGCAGATATTCTTTGGTTGCTTAGCATTGGAAAGATGAT
Organism: Chionis minor; assembly: GCA_013398295.1. NCBI lineage: Eukaryota > Metazoa > Chordata > Aves > Charadriiformes > Chionidae > Chionis > Chionis minor. The sequence goes on from VZSF01007137.1 coordinate 248,639, forward strand.
AAAATGAAAATACAAGACAGTAGAGTTAACTAAAATGGCTTTCTAAAAATGAACCAACTCATTAGCTGAAATGGAGCTGTTTCTGGTGGGGTTTTTTTCTGTTTGTATTCGGAGAAATCAACAAAACAAAGTAATTTCTTCAGAATTTTCTCTAAAATTCTTTGAATTTCCTTGAAAATCAACCCCCTTCTATTATATATGGAAAGCTCTATATGTTGTATCGGGCTGGGAAACACTGGGGAAGCGTATTGGAATTGGTAAAAGGTGTAATGTTTTTTCACTCTAACCTGCCTTCAGATTTAATTATTGGCTCCCAGGTAAATGACACGTAGACTTGTACTGGTTACAACCATAGAATCTCACTAGACAAGAGGACAGACTAAAAGATGTAAAACAAGATTGCCACACTTGGCCATTTCTCTAAACTGATCATAAAAGAAAATTTTAAGTATATAAATCCCTTAAAAAGTGAGATCTTCCTTTGAGTTGAGTATATGTGGCTTTTTTCCCCAGTATTAGAGCCTAAAATAATGTTCAGCATAGCTATTTTACTGCAGCATTCTGTATGCAAGCTCAGTAGTCGGGAAGAAGAAACAACAGTGTCAGTAGCCAAATAAGAACTGCAAATTGAAGCAATGGAGAGCTGAAAATTAACTGCATTTTAGTAAAATGAACATCTGTAGATTGCGCCATCACTTTGGAAAAGATAGCAGATTGACAGTAAAAATGAAGTACAAATACTAGTTGGTAAAATAAGTACAGCAGGTTAAGAGAAATAGTCATAAGTCTTCAAGTCCAAACAGTGTGCTACTTCTGTTTTCTTACTTTAAACCAAAACCTTCATCTTATTTTCTGTAATTTGTTGTGGATTTATTTGAAAACCATCACATCCTGTAACACTACAAAAACTATCCCCACAAAAGCTAATTGAAAATGTAAAGACCAAGAGAGGGGATCCGGACAACATGTGGACTTGAACTTTTAAAGACCTCTATCGCTGTGCAAGAACTATTTAAGCTTTATGTGCAGATTACTGTAACTGTTCAATCTAAAAGCTCTCTTGAAAAGAAAAGAAAAGAAAAAGCAATGAAATCTCCATTGAAGTCAAAAGGCTTTTCATTTGTGTTGATTTGCTTTGCTTTGCTTGAAAAGGTGTGGCATTGAGCCAGATCTATAAAGTGATGTAATCTTTGTCAAACAGCCAGATAGTGGTTTTGTTAGGAGAAAACATTTGCAGTGTTCATAAAATAAACCTGCAAATTTAAAAATGCTATGTGAAGCCGCCTGTGTTAGTTCACTTACTAAGTCATTTTTCCACTATAGTGGCTTTAGCTTCCGTGTTAGGGTACAAACACTTCAGGCTTGGGTAAAAACATGGATGGGTTTCCTTCTTTAATTTTGGCCGCATAAATAAAAACGTCGAATTTTCATATGGAGGTAAAAAAAGGGGGAAAAGCGTACCTCTATAGAGAGAAGCAAGCTCAAAGACTTTACAAGCGTGTAACATCCTGAACTCGACAGCGATTTCCCCAGTGTTAACGATTCCATTGTCGTGTTCTCCCCCTTCATTTCTAGGGCTACAGACTACGCGTTTAGGAAACCATTTGGAAGACAGAGTCAACAAGTTTTTGCGGCGACAGAATCATCCTGAAGCTGGAGAGGTCTTCGTCAGAGTGGTAGCAAGTTCAGATAAGACAGTAGAAGTTAAACCGGGAATGAAATCCAGGTTAGTTCTGTTAGTTACAATAAATGTCATCTTGAAATCTTTTATTTGGAAGTCTCCCTGCATAAATATTGTAAAACTGTGCCAATTTGCACCTTAATCCCTTTGCACGTTTTTGAACCTTACGCGTGAGTAAGGTTATAAAAGGAAGAAAAGCAGTGTGCAGTAAATGAACTTGGAGGAGATTCAAAATATGGTTGTATTTTCACTGGTTTTGGGGGGTTAGCGGGGACATCCTGGTTTGGGTTTTAATACTGTGACTTGGTATTACTAAATCTTGAGAGAGAGTCTGACCGCGTTTTGGTTAGTGTCACAGAATTCATAGTTTGGTTTGAAACAGTGGCTGAAACTCTGTTCCTTGCTGTTCCTTCATTTTGTTGTGTTTTTATAAGTACTTTAGCTTTCGGATTTGCTTCATCACGGTTTATTCTGTGAAGTATTTTGGCTTTCATTTGTAAAGGCAGCATTTATGTGACATCACTTCATCGTAATGCGTTGGGTTTTCTGATCTGCAGTATTAATTAATTTCAAGGCCTGTGGTTTCTGATCTTGCCTGTTCAGGCGTACGTTAACTGAATGGAAGCTGTCTTTCCTGGAGTTTTATAGTAAGAGGCCATGCACTGGCAGGACTCCCTGTTTTAGGGTCTGATCTGACCGTGTTTAACTAATGCATAAATGTTTCTAACGGATTAAAACTAAGGTTGATAAGAATTTCCTCGTTCTGGTAGGACACCTGTTCATTAATAGTCTTTTTGTTGTTTTGTACCCCCTCCTTCCTACCACACCTGTCCTTCAGATTTGTGGATTCTGGTGAGATGTCCGAATCTTTCCCTTACCGTACCAAAGCTCTGTTTGCGTTTGAGGAGATAGACGGAGTAGACGTGTGCTTCTTTGGCATGCATGTACAGGAGTATGGCTCGGATTGCCCCCCTCCAAATACAAGGTACTCTTTCATTTCTGTATCAGCAACGCTTGCACAGAGAACATCTTGCTACATTCACCAGACAATTACTCTCAAATACAGAAAATTGGGAGATATGTTCCCATTCTGTGGCACAAATAAGTCCTACTGTATGACTGCGAATGACTTTGAAGTGGAAAACAAATACCAGAACAAAAATGTTGCAAGTTTTTGTATTATGTGTTTAATTTTGCCTCTCAATTTATATTCTTGCTGTCTTAAAGAAAATGCTAACCGTCCTTGGCGTTTGAGAACTGTTTATGCCATGTTAAGATGCTTAAATATGCACTAAAATAATGTCATCCTTAATTTTTCTTTGTTGGGTATGGTTGTAGCAGTATCTAGTGTAAAAGTCAGTTCTCAGTAGACAAAACAGGTGTTCAGCCATACATGATTTTCTGTCATTCTTTTCTCATTACTATAGGCGTGTGTACATATCGTATCTAGATAGTATTCATTTCTTCCGCCCCCGTTGTCTCCGAACTGCAGTTTATCATGAAATCCTCATTGGATACTTGGAGTACGTGAAGAAACTTGGGTAAGTGAGATCTTTGTAAAGGAGGAAATCTTTTTTTTTTTTAGCTTTTTTTTTTTTTTAATCCAGGATGCCAAGTAGCTTTTCACTCGGGATAGTCCCTCTTTCCTTCTGCCCTCCCTGAGGTATGTGGAACACATGCCTCTTCTGCTGCGGAGACAGAAATTTGGCTTTTATGACTTTATGGTTTTACTGTGTTAGGATTCTTAAACTGACAGCATATCATGCTTTTTATCAGAGCTTCACTTGATGTTTAAGCTTCAATATTATATCACAGATCTTTTCTCACCTCTTGTATAAATAGAGGTTATTGCCTCAGCATCTTTGTTACAAAGGGAAAAAAAAAAAGGAAAATAATAAGAATAAAAACCACAAAACAAGCCAGAGGTCTGAACTGATATCTCAGTTTGGCTGAGTTAGTTGTAAGACGGTAGTCAAAGTGGTTAAGATTTTTTTTTTCTTGTGTGTGAAATGCAGGTATGTGACAGGACACATCTGGGCCTGTCCCCCAAGTGAAGGAGATGACTATATTTTTCATTGCCATCCGCCTGATCAGAAAATACCCAAACCCAAACGTCTGCAAGAATGGTATAAGAAGATGCTGGACAAGGCATTTGCAGAGAGAATAATTCATGACTACAAGGTTTGCTACTGTTTAATTCCTGAATTAATTTTTACGGACTTTTCATTTGAAGGTAGCCAATATTATTTCATAACACATGAGATTAGTTTGTTCAAGGGCTTTTATTCTCAGCTAGTGTCTTCATTTTCTTAGATTTTCTGGAAGGTTCTGCCTTTCAGACTGAAAATTCCTTAGGTGTGGTTTCTGCATTAAGAGAAGTGCGCAGGAGCCTGCCTTCGCATACTTGTCTCGCACTGCAGCCTTGGAGGCGAGGAAGTATGTTGCTTGTTAAGGTTTATAGAAGCTGGTTCCTTCTGGTGATTCTGGAGGATCAGGTGGAATACTGGACCCACTAGTGTGAAATAAAAAAGACTGCTTATAAAACAGCTTCCTCGCTTGAAAAGAAAAAGGATGATTTTCATAATTGGCGAATATCACACGTGTACCCAAGGAAATAAGTTTAAGATGGCAAAGGTAGCGTTTGCCACTCCTCACATGCTAAAATTTACAAGAATTTCTTAATGGTAGTGACAGTGCTGGAAAAAGATGATGTTTTGATTGCAAGTGAGAGTTCTAAAACGTGTGGAACAGAACAGCATATAGCGAGCCTTGTCATCTGATCCGGCGTTGCAAAGAGATAGAAAACCTGTGTCTCTCCTAATATTTTGAAATTTTAAAATGAATCAGAAGAAGAAAATTGGCAAGTCTTGTACGTGCTTGTTAAACACAATGCATTTTTAAAACCCCGCTTCCAGAACAACTGTGTAAAATACCTTTTCAGAATACCTGTTCCTCTCAGTGGTCCCCAGTCTTTCTGGCCGGGTGGTCCACAGAGCTCCAGCCAGCGGTCAGCGAAGGACACAGGCTGCGCGCAGTTCCCCTCCCACAGCCAGGTGTTATTTAATATTCCTGTGTGTTACAGCCGGCCGGTGCGTTCAGCAGTTCTTCCTGGGCTTGTCAGGCTTATTGCACATCTGCTGCACAGCCCGGGTACATGCACCGAAGTGCTTATGCACTTTCAGATTTGTAAGGGAAAGCGGTGGATGAGAGGCCCTTGCTGTCACTAGAACAGTTCCTGCTCTTGTCCAGGAGCAGGGCAGGAAAAGCTAAATGGTGGATGCTTCATTTTTAATTGGTGTAGTTGCCAGGGAGGGGTTTGTTAATGTTTTCCAGCGGTATCTTGTCAGGAGCGTGAACCGATTGTGTGCTGGAGGGGCAGGAGAAGCCTCAGCGCTGTATTTCCAAGATGAAACAGGGAGAGGGCTGTTATCAGTATTGCCAGGCCAGTTTTTTGAGCTGCACCCAGAAAAGGAGGCCTGGATCGGGCCGTGGGCTGTAAGCGAGGTGCAGCTGTTCGGTGCAGCCCCGGATCGTGTCTCTGGTCCTGCTCTCTATCCTAAGTGGTCTTCCATTTATTTATTCTTGGTATTGTGTGCTGCGCTTAACAGGACATCTTCAAACAAGCAACTGAGGACAGGCTGACGAGTGCCAAGGAGCTGCCTTACTTCGAAGGCGATTTCTGGCCCAATGTGCTGGAAGAAAGCATTAAGGAGTTGGAGCAGGAGGAAGAGGAAAGGAAGAAGGAAGAAAGCACTGCAGCTAGCGAAACAACAGAGGTGAGTTAACTTTATAGGCTATGTTTGCTTCTGGCTCACAAAGCTGACAATTAACACTTCAGTAAATTAGAGAGTTCACATCCAGTAGGCTAGAAAAGGAGGAAAATAGCTCACATTCACGTGAGATGTTAAATAAGGGTTCCCTTTAACTGCATTTCTAGTTTTATTCTTGGATAACAAATATACTGCTGGCTTGGTTTGTTGCGGTGTTTGTGGGCGGGGTTTTTTTTTAAACAGAATCGGAAGTCAGTTATGTCAGTTCAGCATCTCTTCTCAGAGAAATCTGTTCAGCTACTTTTGGATTGCATCATGACTGCGCCATTTGCTTTCAGTCGTTTGGCTCAGCTTCTGCTTCGCACCTTTACAAATCACCTCCAGTATTTGCATTTTGAAAGCTGCTTTATTTTTCAAAGCTGATTTAAATTTTGCTGTTATTTAAGCAAAGCTACTTGTAGTCATTTGCAATGGTGGGGGGCGGAAAATTTAAAAGCATTTATTGCAGGCTTTGCATTGGTGTGAAACATCGGTCCTGATGCTGGTGTTCCTTCACCAGCATGCTCTCTTTGTTTATTAAAATAAAACATAACTTTCTCAGGGTCCTGGTCAGAATTCCATAGTTCATTTTTATTTCTGTCTTGATTGTATCTTTATGCAAATGGTGCTAGCACTTTTATACTGTCCCTCTTACTTGTGATTTGCCACAAGGTGTTTTGAAAATAGAGTAGGAAAATCATGAAGTCTAGCAGATTGAGGCAAAACCAAAAACTTTTAACAGGGGAGGCACTGCATTCAGCTTAGATGCTGTGACAATTTGCATACGGTATGTATTACGTGTGATTGATGTGGAGTGATAGACCTTAATCCAGCAATTTCATTATGTCAGAAAATTCCTTCTGTTCAACCTTAGCTGCTCCTTCAAAGCAAAGATAGTTTGTTGCTTTTTTTTTTTTTTATGGAACCATAAAGTTAATAGTTTTTACCTTGTTCCTTCTGAGTGTAACTTTTAATACTGAAATATTTCAACAAACATAACAGTATGAAAGTTAACTGAAAGACAAGGCTTGGAATTTAAGTTGCAGTCCTCTTTTGCTAACAGTATCACTTTTACTAAATCATAGCGTGCCCCTTCCAGTGAAAATGCCAGTGTAAACCTCTACATCTAAGGGAGAAAAAAGGTGGTTTAGACAGCCCAGAACACCTGACTGTGAAACTTGTGCAAGTTGCCTGCCTAAAGTGAGAAGATGCAGCCATGGCTGTTAACATCCCTGAATGCCATTGATGTTGCTTGGGGTGGCAGGTGAACAAAATCTACGTCCAGATTGCTGCAGATGTTGTCCAAGAATGCAACATTAAAAAGGTCACAATGTGGTCTTTGCCACTTAGCTCAGAAAAGGGAGTGAAATTAAAAGCATGAGAAGTTCTGCAGTGCAGTCACCTGAACCTGTCTCGCTTTACGGAGGAAACTATGCCCAGCAGTGGGGATCTTCACGTGTAGAAGTACATGATGAATCTTTGCAATTTGACTTGTATTGAGATGGTACAGAATGTGTCTATCTTTTCTTAAATTCGTAGTCCTAAACTTTGTATATATGGGAGAGAGCTGCTTCTTAAAAGTCAACATGTGCTGCGGGTATCAGTTAAAGAGTCTAAAGAGGTGGTAAATATTCAGAAGTTCTTGAAAAAGGTTCTGAACGGACAAGGCTCACTGAGCAACCGTGCCGTCCGCATCTGGCAAACCTGGCTGAATATGTTAAATGGCATCAACGTGAAGTAGTACAAAGCCAATCTTACAGCTTCTTAAAACACTTAGGAACAGCTTTGTACAATTGACCAAACTTGTTAAAGATGGAGTAAAAAAGAAAACTTAGCTGACAGTATAAATCTATTCTTTAAATTTTAAATTTGATGTTGATGCTCTAGAATGTATAGGCAAAGGAGGTCATGCCCTAATTCCGTCAGGGTGGTGGAAGATTTTGGGGAAAAGAAGTGAAGGCAGGAATATACAATAGCTCATTTCTGAATATCTTCAGATCAGAGCTCTGTCCAGTTTCCCATAAAATAATATAATTTCTAAACAGGTTTGGTCAAAAAGTAAATAAAATTAGTTGCAGGAAAACCCAAGATTGGACAGGGAATTTCTGTCTAAGCCTAATTGTTGGAATGGAACAGTGACAACAGTCTATATATAGAGTTGCTTTCTTCAGCTGGAATATTTTTGTTTTCTTTGAATAAATACGCTTGTGGATAAACACTGCCTTTGCTTGTACATAGTGTTCGTGAAACTTTTCTTGCACATACGTGTATATACGTACATCGGAGTATTCCAGTAGTTTATTTGTAATATTATGATAACCAACATTCTAGCAGTCAGGGGATTTTTTTAATGAGTGGCAAGCTCCCTGCTGAGGGCTTGGGTTTTTATTTTTCAAGGACATGAGAAGTCTAAAATTTATTTCTGTTTTCACAGGTCATCTAAATAGTATCATTTGTTATTTTTTACTCTCTTTACTTACATCTAGTATTCAGTACATGGTCACTGGGGTCTGTGTTGTTGTAACTTAGACACAAGTGAAGTTTTGGGGGATTTTTTTTTTTTTTCTTTTTGGAGTTGCAGCACTAAGTCTTCAGGATGGAGAATAATGTATTTCGTTAGTTTCAAATGCTGCATGTTGCTGCCTGTGTACTAGCCCTAAATTTGTTCAATAAAAACAAACCAAAAGATGAAATCAGAGCTCGAGCAAGTAGGTGAAACCCCAAATGCACAGCAAAGCAACATACTGCACTTGTGGATTTTTTTTTTTAAGTCCATTTTATTTGTAACTCATTTTATCATGAACTACCAATACAATCTTGTAAAGCAAGCAGTGGAATCTGAAGTACAGTCTAAGCGTAAGATAGGAATTATTTAATCTGTATGCATACTTCAAAAATCTATTTTTAAACAGCGTTTGAATTTGCCTGCCAGTTTGGCTTTTGATTTTTCCTGGAAGATAGGATATATTTAACACAGGATGGCTGATTTGCAGGCATTGGAACAAAGTTCTATTACTGCCAGCAGAAGCGGTTGACTTTCAGCTACAGTGAATGGGAGAGCGCTCTATAAAGTGTAACGTCTTTCCTTTGCATTTATTGCAGGGGAGCCAGGGCGACAGCAAAAACGCCAAGAAAAAGAACAACAAAAAAACCAACAAGAATAAGAGTAGCATCAGCAGAGCTAACAAGAAGAAACCTAGCATGCCAAATGTGTCCAATGATCTGTCGCAGAAGCTGTACGCCACTATGGAGAAGCATAAAGAGGTACTGTCAAAATACGCTGCGTAAAGAGAAGATTTTAGTCCTGTAAATCCAGGCATGATGATAGTCGGAACTGAAATATCAGGAGGAGTAAAGCTTGTGATTTGCGCTAGAATTTTGTCTGTTGTGTAATAACATATTAGAAGAGATAAGCCTAAACTAAGTTAATTAGATAACATTTGTAGCACGCCGTTACTGCAACAGAACATGTGTTTTTCCCTGCAAGATTATCTAACCTCATTGATTTTTATTTTTCCCCCCCTCCCATTTATCTGCAGGTCTTTTTTGTGATTCATTTACACGCTGGGCCTGTGATTAACACTCTGCATCCCATTGTGGACCCTGATCCATTACTTAGCTGTGATTTGATGGATGGGCGAGATGCCTTCCTCACCTTAGCCAGAGATAAGCACTGGGAGTTCTCCTCACTACGCCGATCCAAGTGGTCCACGCTCTGCATGCTGGTAGAACTACATACTCAAGGGCAGGATCGCTTTGTCTATACGTGCAATGAGTGCAAACATCATGTGGAAACAAGGTGGCATTGCACTGTCTGTGAGGTAGGTGTATATCACCGGAAACTTCTGCTCTGTCTCACCCTACAGCCAAGCTTGATTATTTTTTGGGGGGGGTGTTGCCCAAACTTCCTCCAAATTAAGCTTATCCTGGTAAAACAGCTGCTAAGCCTTAAGGGAGGGTGACTACCGCAGTGAGGTACCTCTTCTACTAGAGTAAGTGCCTTTAGTTTCTCACCATGGAAAACACCAGTACTCTGGAATGGCTACCGCTGCCTCGTTTATTCCACTATGGCTCCTCTGCATAGCCAAGTTTTTAACTTAATATTGAAGAACTTCAGGACTGGGTTGGAAGCGCATGTGTCAGACTAGTCTGGATCTGCAGGGCACTAGCTCATCCATGTTAAATAGATGTCCAGGAGAGATGTTGGCATACCCTTCTGCAAGGTAGCTTTCGTTCTGCTTTGTACGTGGTACTCCGTGTCGTAAGGAGTGCAGCCGGGCACGTGTCCAGGCTGCCGCAGAGCTGGGCGAGGAGCCTGCCACAGCTTTTCATCGTTGTCTCTTCAGCTCAGCGTTAGAGGTTTCCCTGCCCTTCAGATCAGCCCTAATAATTGCTTCCTAACCTGGCTCGGTGCTTTTAATGACTAGTCCTTTTACAGCGCAGATCGCTTCCACCGAACTGTGGTGGAGAGCAATTACACATGGAGTTGGAGCGGTGGACTTGAGCAGAAGGTAGCCTCTGCAGGGCTTGTCATGACCTCTGGCTGTAGCTGCACCAAAAAAATTTTTGAATAAGTGCAGCCTAGTTTTTTTTACACTGCAAGTTATTGCCAGGTCTGTGGTGGAAGAGTCTTAATTAATCCCTCCGAGGAAAGCCGTGAACAGGGCTTCTTGAGGCAAGACTGCGGGAAGTGGATGGGACACGCTAGGGGAATTAAGTGGTAGAAGGAGGTATGGCTTTACCTGTCTTCTGGGCACTCCTGTATAAGGGAGAGCCCTTTCTGCAGCAAAAAAGGGCAGTGAAAATGTGGGTGTTTGAGCAGGTTTTCAGATCACCGTTTGTCTTAACACAAAACTTGCTCTCGATTTGAAGGTCATTTTAAAGGTTAAAAAGTAAGTGTTTCAGGGTAGTAATTATTAGTCAGGAATTGCACTAAGAATAACTAAATGGAGAGCCAAACCCTGTTCTTCAAGCATTGGCGTTAGGTTAGTCTTACTAGAATAGAGGGGTTTGGCCCTCCTTGTGTAGGTACCCGAGACATCATAGAAGAGTAAACAGTTCCTATCGCCAAAAGGGAAAAACAAACCCCAAACCCTGCAAGATACTGTAATGTAATAAAGTGAGGACACAATTACAGCCACTATTTGCATTGTTACTCACCATAGTCGAGACTTGTGATCGCAGGCTCGCTTCGCTGAGGCAGCCGAGGTGGCTTCTGCCACCAGCTGCCCAGCTCTCCCTGCCCCAAAGTTCCGCTCCCACTACCCTGGTGACTCTGCAGCTGCTTCTCTACCTGGATGTACCAGGTGTAAATGGAAGCGGGCGGCTGTTCACCGCGCTGCCTGCCGTCCTGCTTATCTTCTGCCGTGTGTTTGTACCCACTGCAACCCAAAGTGGGCTTCCCCGCTCACGTTGCACACCTAGCGCCACAACTGTCCTTCTCTTCTGCTGGTGTGGCTGGGGATCGACAGACAACTGAACTCTGGGTTTTCTTTGCTTTCAGGACTACGACCTCTGCATTAACTGCTACAACACTAAGAGCCATGACCACAAGATGGTTAAGTGGGGCCTGGGGCTGGATGATGAGAGCAACAGCCAAGGAGAGCAACAGTCAAAGAGCCCCCAGGAGTCGCGACGACTGAGCATCCAGCGCTGCATTCAGTCCCTCGTCCACGCCTGTCAGTGCCGCAATGCAAACTGCTCATTGCCATCCTGCCAGAAGATGAAACGGGTTGTCCAGCACACCAAGGGCTGCAAGCGCAAGACCAACGGTGGCTGTCCGGTGTGCAAACAGCTCATAGCTCTTTGCTGCTACCATGCCAAACACTGCCAAGAGAACAAATGCCCCGTGCCATTCTGTCTCAATATCAAACACAAGCTTCGACAGCAGCAGATCCAGCATCGCCTGCAGCAGGCTCAGCTCATGCGCAGAAGGATGGCTACCATGAACACCCGAAACGTGCCTCAGCAAAGTTTGCCTTCTCCTACCTCAGCAACGCCTGGTACCCCTACGCAGCAGCCAAGTACACCGCAAACACCGCAGCCTCCTCCCCAGCCCCAGCCTTCCCCTGTAAGTATGTCACCGGCCGGCTTTCCCAGCGTGTCGAGAACTCAGCCCCCTACTACTGTTTCAACAGGAAAACCCGCAAACCCGGTTTCCGCACCTCCGCCTCCGGCTCAGCCTCCGCCGGCTGCAGTGGAAGCGGCTCGGCAGATTGAGAGAGAAGCTGCCCAGCAGCAGCAGCAGCTCTACAGGGTCAACAACATTAACAATGGTTTGCCTCCTGGTCGCCCGGGACTAGTAAACCCGACGGTGGGTTCAGTGAACCAGATGCAGCAAGTCAGCATGAATGTACCCCGGCCCAACCCCGTTAGCGGTCCAGTGATGTCCAACATGCAGCCTGGCCAATGGCAGTCGCCTCCGATGCCGCAGCAGCAACCGATGCAGCCGGGAATGGCGAGACCGGTTATGCCGATGGCGACGCCACAAGCAGTGGCTGGGCCGAGGATGCCGGGCGTGCAGCAGCCGCCACGGAGCATCCCCCCAAATGCACTTCAGGACTTACTGAGGACCTTGAAATCGCCGAGCTCTCCGCAGCAGCAACAGCAAGTTCTTAATATTCTTAAATCCAACCCTCAGCTTATGGCAGCTTTTATAAAGCAAAGAACAGCCAAATACGTGGCTAACCAGCCTGGGATGCAGCCGCAAGCAGGCATACAGCCCCAGCCGGGGATGCAGCAGCCGCAGACCGGCATGCAGCAGCCGGGCATGCACGCTCAAGCAGGACTGCAGAACATGAACGCAATGCAAGCGGGAGTGCAGAGACCGAGCGTTCCTCCCCAGCAGCAAGGGATAGGAGCGATGAATCCCCAGGGACAAGCGATAAACATTATGAACCCCGGCCACAACCCCAGCATGGCAAACATGAGTCCGCAGTACAGAGAAATACTGAGGCGGCAACTACTGCAGCAGCAGCAGCAACAGCAGCAGCAGCAGGGAGGGGCTGGCATGGCAGGAGGGATGGCAGGACATAACCAGTTCCAGCAGCCTCAAGGACCAGGAGGTTACCCTCAAGCCATGCAGCAGCAGCGGATGCAGCAGCATATATCCATACAGGGGGGTTCCATGGGACAGATGGCTCAGATGGGACAGCTGAACCAGATGGGCCAGCCCGGCATGGGGGCAGACGGCACTCCCAACATCCAGCAAGCGCTGCAGCAGCGGATCCTGCAACAGCAGCAGATGAAACAGCAGATAGGGTCCCCCGGCCAGCCCAACCCCATGAGCCCACAGCAGCACATGCTCTCAGGACAAGCGCAGGCGTCTCATCTCCCTGGCCAGCAGATCGCCACCTCCCTCAGCAACCAGGTGCGGTCCCCAGCACCCGTTCAGTCTCCCCGTCCCCAGTCCCAGCCGCCACATTCCAGCCCGTCACCCAGGATACAGCCCCAACCGTCACCTCACCACGTCTCTCCCCAGACTGGTTCCCCCCACCCAGGACTCGCAGTTACTATGGCTAGCTCCATGGATCAGGGACACTTGGGCAACCCAGAACAGAGTGCAATGCTTCCACAACTAAACACCCCGAACAGGAGTGCGTTGTCTAACGAATTGTCTCTGGTCGGTGACACCACCGGGGACACACTAGAAAAATTTGTGGAGGGTTTGTAGCATTATGGGAGCATCACTTTTTTTTTTTTTTTCTCCTCCTTCCTTTCATGTTCTTGGACATTTTGTACTGAAAATTCAGACATCTGGGTTGTTTTGAATCCTAGATGGAACTGCTGCTTCCTACACATGGAAGAATGAATTGCTGTTTAAAAAAAAAACAACAAAAAAACACAAAAAAAATAAAACAAAAAAACAATACAAAGAATATATTTTTTTGTTAAAGCCAGGCGGTTAAAATATCTGGTCTCTTTTGTGGGTTTTTTTGGTTTTTATTTTTTTGTTGCTGTTGACTCATACCTTTTTTTTAATGGGGAAAACAAGTTCATTATATTCATATTTTTTATTTGTATTTTCAAGACTTTAAACATTTGCGTTTAAAAGAAGAAAAAAATAATATTCAGAAACTGTTTCCTGAAATAATACAACATTATAATGTATCCCGGTAACTTTGACACGTTGCGGGAAGATTTTTTTTTTTTTTTCTATAGTGAACTCTGCAGGCGTTTGAAGTATTACCCCTGGAAAGATAGGAATTGACTCTTGCACACAAAAACACACATTGGCCAATGCCAAAATCTTTGTCTTGCAGATGTAGAAATTGTTGCTTTGTTTCTCTGATAAAACTGGTTTTAGATGAAAATAGGGATGATCACTCTTAGACCGTGCTGATTTGAATAGAGAAGAAGCATTCTTTTCTTTCTTTCTTCTGTGTGAAACTTGAAATGAGGAAAAGCAATTCTAGTGTAAATCATGCAAGCGCTATAATTACTATAAATAAGAAAATCCAAGAAGATTCAATCACTGTATAGAATGGTAAAAAAAAAATAACTCATTTCTTACTTATAATATCATATTGTTAAATAAACTGTGTGCAACAGACAAAAAGGGTGGTCCTTCTTGAATTCATGTACATGGTATTAACACTTAGTGTTTGGGGTTTTTGTTATGAAAATGCTGTTTTCAACATTGTATTTGGACTATGCATGTCTTTTTTCCATTGTATATAAAGTATTGCTTAAAATTGATATAAATTACTGAAGTTTTTAACATGTATTCTGTTCTTTAAAATCCATGTAAGAATGTTTAAGGTTTTTATTTATTTATATATTTTTTTGATCATGTTCTTTGTAAGACATGGCTATGAATATTCACTCATTACACAGAGCAGCCAGAGGCATCGGTAGGAGTGGCACGATAACGTGGAGTACTGTAGGTAGCATGTCTGTTTTACACCACCCTTTAGTGATTGTTTCCTTTTCGGGGAGGGAGAGGAGAAGGGGGAGCGGTTCCCATACATGGAATATTTGCAGGTGTTCATCCATAAGGGTTAACTGGAATAAATTATTAATAACCGTTGCTTTTTAAAAACTGCATTAATTTAGAGAAGGATCACCAATGAAAGGAAAATAGAGAGTATTGAGTTAATTCTAGGCTAATTTATTTAGTCTACAGTAAAATATGAACCTATTGACTTTAACACTATTTTTCTGCTGTTAACTCTGAGTCTAGATTTGAGGGTTTTCTGTGGAATAAAAAATAACAAATCATGTACATGTTCCCTTTAATATCCTGTCACCATGCCCTCATGTTCCTGGGATCCTTGCCCCTCCTCCCCCCAGTGAATTGCTTTCTCGGACTTCAAAAGTCCAGGGAAACTTTCCCAGCGTAGGTGTGAGCTTAAAACCACGACTAGCCTAAAACACCATCACTCAGACCTCGAGGCTTCTCGGTTACGTGCGACTGGCATGGGATTCATGGGATTCGCGGCAAAACCCCGCAAGGGATCCCGCCCGGCAGCCGCCACCCCAGCGGGGAGCACCAGGCACACTTTAAGGCTTTTCACATTAATGCTTCCTCCCGCCTTAACGTTTTTATAGGAACCGTGTTGTGGGAGGACGGGGGGAGAAGAACAACCGATTTATCTCAACTTTTATCCCCGTACTGTGAAAACAGCAGTGCGCTGCGGCGCCACTTCGTTCTTTTTAACTGTAGAGGGTCTCTGCTTAAACTTTTCTTGCAAACTTTTAACTATTGTACCTTTTTCACCACCATTGGATTCATCCGCCCACGCAATTGTCTTCAGCGATTCAAGATGTCAAAATTTGGGGCTGGGGTGAGGTCAGTGAACACTAACCCAGAGCTTGTCCAAAAGAAATTGCTGTATAAAACAAGACAAAAAAG
This sequence comes from Chionis minor, assembly GCA_013398295.1. Lineage (NCBI taxonomy): Eukaryota > Metazoa > Chordata > Aves > Charadriiformes > Chionidae > Chionis > Chionis minor. The sequence goes on from VZSF01007137.1 coordinate 263,982, forward strand.
AAAAAAAAAAAAAAAAGATGGAAAGCCCTGATGCTATGTCTCATGCTGTGTACTTAAAAAGAGGAAAAATACTATATTTGTGATCAAAAAGAGGAAACTTGAAATGTGCTGGTGTTTCTAATAAAAGCTGGTAAAACTGCTTGGATTGAAGGATGGTTCCACTTGGCTGGTGCCCGCTAGGATCAGCAAAGCCTGACACCCGAGGTTAGGATAGCTGCACTCAATCTCGCTAATACCTTTAAGTAGCGTCCGTTTTAAAAACGTCGGCACTGCTTCCGGATTTGGATAAGCCGAGTCCTGTTCGGAGCACAGAGAGGTGGTGTGGCTCTCGGGCTGCGGCTCGTTTGGCTTCCCGCTCCTGGGGAAGAGTGGAAAAAAACCCCACAACCTGATGGGGAAGCAAATACTGGAATATCTTTTATTTTAAGTGCAACCTGAAGTATGTGGAGAGTGCAGAGCAAGGGATAGACCTAGATCTAATAATCCCAGCTTGATGGAGCAATTGTTGCGGATAAGAGCAGGTGTTTTACCAGGGAGAGAAGGGATGTGCAAAGCTGAAATCAAACCTGAGGAGGGGCTGGGCTCGGTGTACAGTCCCCTCCATCAGGGGGCTTCACTCCAGTCTGCTTTGTCCGTAGGAAATTCAGCACAGCTGAAGACTGGATGGGCATCTGGTTTTTCAGGTCCTTACCTGTGTTTTGTTGGGGGAGGTAGTAGCGCTAAGGAACAGCATCCTAGAAATGTGAGAATTTCTAAAGAATTTTTAAGGCAAGAAACGCTGGAGATTGGTGTGGGATCTTTGTCACCGGAGGGGGGGACTAAGACCTTTACCCCCTTACTGAGCCCTGGAGGGGAAGAAGGTGCTTAAATCCAAACAACTTGGTTCTCTGCTCTTCTCCTCTCTGCCTGTCCACTGTGCTGCACGCTCTGCTGCCGGCTATCCCGACCTCTACCGACGCTGCTACCGCAGCAGGCCGCCAGCGCGTCTCTCCTGCTGCGGCCACACCAGCTGAGGTTCACCTTCTCGGTTGCTCGTCGCCGTCCCACCAGAGATCTGTCCGTGACACGTGTGTAAGCGCTCCCTGCTCTGGTCCTCCAGCTGGATGCCTGAGAGTGAAGGGGTGAGGCTCCAACCGCAGCAGGGGGCTGAGGAAGAGGAGCCCTCCTGCCGGAGCTGCGGCAGCTGCCAAAAAGCTGGGGACAGCAGCCCTGTCAGTCGCTGCGGCTGAAGCCAGAAGCGGTGTGTGGCCGCCGCTGTAGCGGCATAGCGTTCCTTCAACTCGGTGGCAGCGTCAGCGGTTAACAGCTTATGAGGCAATCTGGGTGTGCACCAGGTGCTTCTTCCAAAGGGAATTGCAGCCTATGGTTTTCCCGGCATGGTGAAGATCTAGCAGCCGCTAAGGAGCTGGGGGAGCACCACAGAGCGCGCAGGTTGCTCTTCGGGGGCCTTCCCTGCGCTTCCTCTCTGCAGCCAGGAACATAAACTGGGGAACGGGGTGATCTCTGCCACCCCCAGCGTGCCGCCAGGGCAGCGACTGAAGCCAGACGGTGCCAACCGCTGGATAACCGGAATGAGCCCGCACAGAGGGGAGGATCTGGACCAGATCCCATCCCCGAGCCTTCCCTGCAGGAACATGCTTTGTTGCTATGTGGTCAAAGCGGACCCTAGGCAGGAGGGTGACAGTGCAGGGTGAGGGAGGAGGAGGAGGAGGACTCGGGTGCTTCGCAGCAGGCGCAGGAGCTGCGGTTCAGTGCAGCGGCAGGGCAGCGCTTGGGAGTGCCGTGGGGTCAGTGGAGGTAGCAATGAACGCAGCAGGAGGAGGGAAGTGTTTGAAACAGGCTCAGAAGTCATTTTGGCTTTGGCCGCAGCAGAGGGAATCTCAAAGAGGGGCTGGGGTCGGTTCCCAGTGGAAATGCAGCCCAGCAGAAAGGGTGCCGGAGTGATGCGAAGGCTCGCGCTGGGTTTGTTGCACCTAATCCGTAACATCCAGCATCACGCAAACCCTGCTGCGTGCCAGTGTTGCTGAGACGCGGATCTCCAGAACAACATGTGGATCGGCGTGGTCCCAAGGATAAGTGGCAAGCAGGAGTGAATTGCACGCATAGCTTTTCCAGCCAGCTGCCCTGAGCCCGAGGATTACAAAGCTGTCTCTGTTCAGTGGTCACAGTTCCCTCCTGAAGGCCCTCGTCTCCTCTGTCTGGAAGTGGTTAGCGCTCACTGAAATGAGACCTGCTCCATCTTTTATTTTTAGCTGTGGTGTTCATTGAGGCCAGGCTCTGCTCTCACGCACGTTCCAAATTCAGCTCTCAGCGGAGCGGTTTATTTCCTCTCTCGTCCCTACCCCATCCAAAGCCTTTCTCCAACACCTTGGCCCTTTACGTCTTGATGGTCTACGCTCACAGCCGCCCCAGGAGATGAGGCATTTCAGAGGATCAGGAAAATGAGATATTAAGCAATTTGCCCGAAGTCGAGCCGGGGAGCCTGGCCAAAGTGCAGCACATGCAGGCTTCCTATGGGCTGCTCCCAGCCCAGCCGCAGCCTTTCCTCGGCCCTCAGCCCCCTCCATGGGGAGGCTTGGAGAGACGCAGCACACCGAGCTCTGCCGGCTCCGATAGCCGAGCTCCTGCCGCATCCTGTGGTGCGAAACGGGCTGCCTGCAGCAAATCCCGGGCCAGGAGCTGTGAGGTACCCTCATGGGTGTCTGTACTGGGAGAGGTGGGTGGTTTGTAACCTGTCCCTTGCTTCCCGTTGCTAACAAGTCCTCAGGGTAGAAGAAACATATAAGGGATTTTAATCATCGAAACAGGAAAGGTTTGGCAGTGGTGTCCTGGACTTGGTGTCCAGTTACAAGCTCTGCCACAAGATGCAGGAGAGCCCTGCAAACCCACGGCAGAAAGGGCCCCTGGCACGGGCTGGGACCCGCTTTGCCGATGCCAAAGTGGGGCAACCTGAGCCAAGCTGAGCAAGAAGGGACGTGGCGTGGAAGAGCTGCAAGCCGGTGCCGAGAGAGGCGGTTTTCCTGGAGGAGCTGGGGCGGAGCGGCTCGTCCTGCAGAGCGAAACCTGCGCGGGGATTTCTCCCGCGGCAGCTGATGAGCTGGCACCAAATGGCGGCTGTGGCTGGTGGTGTCCGCAGGAAGGGAAAGGTGGGGAAGGGGGAAAAGTGATTTCCTGGGTAGGAACAGGCAGTGGAAGAGGCGTGGGGGTGGTACACGATGGGTTGCACGCCGTGCCATGAGGATGGGGCCTAGGGGCGCACCCGGGGACAAGGCTTTGGGCTTTGCTGTCAGGGTGGAGGCTGGAGCTGGGCTGTGGGTGAGCTGGGGGGGGGCCCTGAGGGGAATGGGAGAGGGGTTCTGAAGGGAGTGGGGGATCCTGAGGGAAATAAGGGATCCTGAGGGGAATGGGGAAAGGGGGGCTCCTGAGGGGAATGGGAGAGGGGCCTTGAAAGGAGCATGGAGGCCTAAGGGGAATGGGGGACCCTGAGGTGACTGTGGGGGCCCTGAGCGACACGGGGTACTCTGAGGGGAGTGTGGGGCTCCTGAAGGGAACGGAGAGCCCTGAGGGGAGCAGGGGGGGCTAAGCGGGAGAAGAGAGGGGCCCTG